>OY992879.1:134432571-134440071 GCA_963921405.1 Cepaea hortensis | reverse complement strand
TGCCACGTCCTGCTCATGGCTGCTTTAGTTCCTCACTTCCATGTGTTGGGCAACTCGTTTGTAACTGATCGCTCAAGCACACACCAGGGACGGTCAGACTGCGACCGACACCCACTCGGTAAGCTTTGGCTTTTGACTTCGGACCACGCAATAGGTTCGCTCGCCGTGCGTTCCATTTTGCGGCATTGAGACGTTCTTCCACTTTTGTCTACACTCTCTATGAGTTAAGACACAGTTTTCGCAGCCATTTTCTTCGACTGGGGCACTTTTTTGACTTTTTGTACACTTTAATCTGTCATATATTGGAACGTCAGTCAGTCGTTTCTTTGCACGTCAGTCTATCATGTGCTGTGAGGATCCGATATTGCTACTTCTTCTTTTTCGGTTGAGTAGGTGTACGGCACCCTCTACGTGGCGAAGGTGTTATTGACGCGGTTCGTAATCCCGCTTACCCGCGCTAGAAACACAGCTGCGCTCGATTTGGCAGCAGACTGCGTTGCGCTGGGTTTTACCGAATTGGTATGGGAGCCGGTCGTTCAGAAAGCAATGGCAAACTACTGAACGTAAACTTGCAAAGACAACAACAACAGCAGTAAAATACTGGTGTTGACAGCGATGTCCTGTAAAGGGATATGAGAAACAAGGCAATACGGCAGGGCAGTGGGTTCATTAACAACCTGTCAGTTGGACACGTAGACTTCTAATTCATAAAGCAATGACAAACTACTGAAGGTAAAATTGCCTAGTAAATCATTAATAACCAAATTGGGGCTTGACATAACTGCAACGTTCTGCAAAGAACATGAAATTTAAGAAGAGTAAATGCACCATCTTTCTGATGTTCTAGATCAGTGGTTCATTCTGAGTATTCTTTTTCTCAATACCAGGAATGTTTTCTATCATCTCAGGCAGTTGTTTCTGATTTTGCTATTAGTGCTTGGTCGTCCGCAAACAAGAGTTCTCTAATGGTTAGATTTGCAGATGGTTCTTCTTCTGTGTTCTCGTCATGCGGTATTCTTGCTGTCTCTGTTTGGCTGGTTTCTTTACATATGTTGTCTATATATGTTATGAACAAGAGAGGGGACAGGATACAACCTTGTCGTACTCCAGATATTATGGTGAACGGTTCTGAGTGTCCTCCAGTTGTTCTCACTATGCATTCACTGTTGTTGTATAAGCTTCTACATAGGTTTGTTAGATGTGTACTCACTCCATATTGTTTAAGGGTTTCCCACAGCTTGTTTCTATCTACTTTATCAAATGCCTTTTCTTGGTCGACAAAGGGTAAGTAGAATGTTTCATTGAATTCGATTGATTTTTCTATAAGTTGTCTAAGAGCAAAAATGGCGTCTGTGCATCCTTTGTTTTTCCTAAATCCAAGTTGTGTTTCGCTTAGCTGGGATTCTATAGTAGTGTGTCGTAATCTCTTCTCAAGAATTTTGCGAAATATTTTCCCAGTATGACTCAACAGTTAAATGCCTCTATTTTGTGTGCAATCTCTTTTGCTGCCTTTGTTTTTTTTTTTTTTTTTTTTTTTTCCAAATTTGGATAATTATGGCGTTTCCCCAGTCTCGTGGTGTCTGTTGTTCTACCCAAATATGGTTGAATAGTCTATGTAGCCATGCTGTTCCTACTTCTCTTGCTGCTTTAAGTAGTTCATTTGGTATTTCATCTTGTCCCTGTGATTTGTTCTTTTGGGCTAATCTCATGGGTTCTATAATTTCGTCTTTTAGTATTTCTGGTTCTAGTTCTTCGGTGGCATCTGTGTAGGTTTCTTGAATTACTGTGACATCTAATGGGATGTTGAGAAGTTGTTTGAAATACTGCTTTCATCTTATTAGGATTTGTTTTTGTTCACTTATTGGTTCTCCATTTCCGCTGTTAATTATTTCAGGTGGGTCAAAGGGTTATCCTCTGGTTCGCATTGCACTTATCTTTTTGTAGAAGTTTCTAGTTGCCTCCTTGTAGTTTTTATTTAGGGTTTCTCAACACTCCCCGTCTTTTTGTTTATTCCTCTTCACTATTCTATTCACATGTCTTCTCGCTATTCTATATTCTATGTAATCACATTCCCGTTTGCTCTTCAACCACTTTTTATATTTTTCCTTTTTGTCTTTTACCGCTTTCTTTACCTCTGCTTTCCACGAACTTGTTATTTTCTTTATCCGTGTTTTGCGTTTTTTCCTGGTTCCACATGTTATTTTTGCAGTATTTAAAATGCTTGATTTGAACATCTCCCATTCTTCTTCCACTGTTTTTCTTTCTATAGGTAATTTTACAAAGATTTCAGTTAGTTCTTTCTCGTAATTTTCCCTACTGCCTCATCTTTAAGGTTTTTTAAGTTTACTGATTCGCATGGCATGCATTTTTTTCCCCGCATATCCTTTACAGGACATTGCAGTCAACACCAACATTTTTCAGCTGCTATTGATGTCTCGGCAAGATTACGCTCAGTAGTTTGCCATTGTTTTCTGAGCGACCGGCTCACATACCCCCGTAAGTAACCAAAGCGACGCGATCCGCTACCGAATCTCGCGCAGATGCGTCACGTCACCCACGTGAATATGGGAGAAAGCCGTTAACCTCTAAGCCAGGGAGACCGGCCTTATATAATTGCTTCTTATAAATCTCTTAGCCTCATAATTGGCTATGTCTATAACAGGCTGAAGAAGCCTTCTATCTTACATTTCCGGTATATCGGTAAAGTATCCATATAGTTGAAATTGTAAGGCATGTGATTACGCTTTATTTAATTGGTGCTGAGTCATGTTTATGCTAATTAGTGTAGAAAAGTGTATCTTATAATAAACATCAAGCTTCCTTCGCTAGACTGTATTCCACTGGAGCTTTACCGTCTCGACGGACGATAGTTTGTTACAATGTGCTTCAGAAAAAGGAAATATAACTGCAACCCATGGCGGGAACCAAGGATGGAGTTATACCTCTCCATAGCACAACATCTGGGCTGAAATGTAGAGACCATGTGTTGCCCATGCAACATGGTCCATCTCTAGGTCTGCCTAGTCTACTCCAGACGAAAGGTAGCATCAATACATCTGGAACATGACACGTTGAAAAGCTGCCGGATCAGCAAAGCAATGCTTTTACTATCCGCCTGTCGGAGCTTCAATCCTAGACCAGTTGCCGACCAAGGCTGAGGGCTTGATCTGCCCTGTCATGACATTTAATCTTCAGATTGTATAAACTTGCAGGATAAGGCTTATACCCTCCCAACCGCGCTCCTCCGTCCGAAGTCTTTGGCACAATGTGGGAGTAGTGTTGGGTGAGCGCCGTGCAACATTCGGCGGTAACAGACTGCATACTAACTTATCTAAATAATACTTATCATGCTGATGATCAACACCATCCTTGTCATAACCACCATGGCCATTATCATCATCTTAGTCACCATCATCGTCATCATTATTATCACCATGAACCTCAGCATCAAAATCATCATTATCACCATTATCATGAGTTTATAATGACCAGTGCATATTCATAAAATATCAACAAGATTCGTTTCTCTTTACTATTAGAATTGCTTGAAGCATAGGATCTGATTCAGGCTATCAATCAACTGCGTCTACCCAAAGACGATTGACAGCAATGGATCTCCAAAACATTCAGTCTCTCATATTCATTGAGAACGGTGGCAGAACTTTTCGTCCATATATTTTATTTTGTTTTCCACATTGACGTGGATAGGCCTTAGGTTCATACCAGAGTATGATCAGCGTTGCCAGTAGTGGGTTGTGCTCAATATTTAAATCTCAAATCCCGAAACAACCAAAAAAATCGTTTCCACTTCTACCGTCTTCATCGTACGCCTTCAGAGCTTCTCGACTTGTTAAGTAACTGCGGTGACACAGTGGTTAGTGAGCATACCTGTTAACTCAGTGATCGGGGTTTAATTCCCAGTAGAAGTAGTTTCTTTGTGTGTGCTATGTACCTTTTTTTGTGCTATGCCCCACCTAAGCCTTTCTAAAATTCTTATCCCCCCCCCCCCCCAAGTAACATATACATTATTTTTAATATTCAAAAATTGAAATGTTCACTAAAGAAACATGAATGATAGGTTTTAGGAAGAAATCAATAGGAAATTATTGAGCAAACACAGTAAGTAAATTTTCAAAAACATATAATGGAGAACTGAAATTCAAGTACAAAAAAATTTTAATGAAAGATTTTTATATATTATTTTAATTATTAGTAATTATTTATTATTTAAATTTAGTGAGATACGCTTGATGCTTGCTGCAAAGAGATTTTATGTCAGGTTCCAATTTAGTTAACTTCAGTCTCAAGTCTGCCCGTTTTGTTATATCCATCCAATTTCTTCCATTTTCGAATTGCCCCCCTTAACAATCGAATGCCCCCCCCCCCCCTTGGGGCTTGCGCCCCAAGTTGGGAAACACTGCTCTAGGGTCAACCAAACCTCATAAAAATTGGTACCAGACAATTTTAGAATTTTATATGAATTTCTTGGGAAGTAGTTGTGATGAGGAGGGGAACTGGTCATGCATTTTATTTTCCTCGGTCTAAAATATGTGAAGACCTGACATCTCACATTTCCACAGTAGATCTGCTATTAAACAATCATTAGCTTTACCATGACTTGTAAGTAAAGTAAAGTAAAGTAAAGTAAAGTAAAGTAAAGTAAAGTAAAGTAAAGTAAAGTAAAGTTAAGATCCCCTCGCCGCGCAATGGTGCGTAGTGCATACTTGGTGCTAGGCGCCCGGCACTCGATGTGATCAATATCTTCACGGCGGTCTTTGCTTCCCAGATAATTATCTGCTACCCATTCAAACCTATGACGACCGGGAAGCCCGTGTAAATGGACAAACAATACAACAAAAAAGGATACGAACGCCTGACCACCGGGTAAACAGGCAAGCGTTATGGCCACTGCGCTACTGCGGCCCCGTTACATTACTTTTAATGTGGCCAAATTATTTGAATTTGTTTGTTTGTTTGTTTTTGTAACTTCCACGAGCTCTCTTCGTATTTGCAGCTTATGCCAGACTTCTATATTTTTTTGTTTGCGTGTCCGTAAAATACCACTCAGTGGCGGAGTGGCTTTGTGGTCCCATCGTCCGCCGCTGTCTAGTCCAGGATTCTTAAAAGAAGTCTGAATTACGTTGCTTTTGTTTTAAAATAAGCAACTCGTGATTCCGGAGTAGTGGATACACGTCTAACCATCTCGAATCATGGCAAAAGAGTCCATGTAAGTGTGTGACGTTGAAACCAAATAGATCGAAAAGAGCGCCAAGTCACAATCTGTTTTAGTCAAATGATAGAACATTCCCCACTCCTCCCCCCTCCCCAGCCCAGCTGAAGATTTAAATTATCGAATTGGGCTCCCAGAACTTCGCAGCGTACAGTTGGTAACAGGAAATGTTCTGGGAAGTAAAGGTAGGGAGTAATATTGACCGTATAACGCATCCAGTCCCGGGTGGTCGATACAATATGGAGCTAACACTATATGACTGGCACCTTGCCGTCTTGACAGACGATAGTTTATAAAATGGAGTTATACGTCTCCATAGCACAAAGCCTGGGCTGAATTTAGAGACCATGTGTTGCCCATGCAGTGTGATCCCTCTCCCGGCTTGTCTAGTTTACTCTAGAGGACAGGTAATACCAATACGTCAGGAACATGACAAGCTGCAGAAGCTGCCGGATCAGCAAAGCAATGCTCTAACTGTCCGCCTGTCTGAGCTTCAATCCTAGACCAACTGCCAACCAAGGCTTAGGGCCTGCCTGCCATGACATTTAGTCTTTAGGTTGCATTTCCTCGCACTAGGATAAGGCTTGTACCCTCCCAATTGCGCTCCTCCACCCGAAGCCGTTGGCATAATGTGGGGTGTCGGGTTTGGTAAGCTTCGCCCAATATTCGGCGCTAACAGAAGCAGGTAGTACCGTCTACTGTCATATGGTAGCTCAGTCATATTTAACTAAGACCTGACACACTATATACGCAAAGTGAATATATGAAAGATTAGATTACCTACATCTGTTATTAGGGATGTTCATTTGAATCCCGTTCCAATGGCTTTATTAAAAAAAGCCTGAAAGAAACATTAGCAGGTGTGGTAGAATTAAACAAAGCATTCATTTTGAATGAATTATGCACCATGGGTTGGTCAGAAGAAGTCGCCGTAGGCATTCAGGCAAGCATCCTATTGCTTAGGAAGGCGGCCGATGCCGTCCGCAAAAAAGGATTGTGGTTGCTCACTGAACCAAGTGTTTACCGCGTTCATTACGTCTGCATCTGTGTGAAATTGTTGCCCCTTGAGAGCTTTTTTTTAGAGGTCCGAACAAATGAAAATCACATGGTGACAAATCAGGACTATAGGCTGGATGTTGCAGAATTTCCCACTTCTTCCTTGCTAATGCTTCCTGCACAACCTTTGCGACATGCGGAAGAGCATTATCGTGCAACAACATAACACCGTGAGAAAGCATGCCGGGTCGTTTATTCGATGGCTTTTTGCAGCTTGTCTAGTGTTTGCAAGTAGTGGATAGAGTTGATGTTGACACCAGGTTCTTTAAAGTCAGCCAACAATAACCCTTTATGGTAAAACAAATGCGCTCAGCATAACATTATCAGCGGAAACCTCTAACTTGAATTCTTTGGCGTTTGGTGATCTAGCATGCTTCCATTGCATGCTCTCTCTTTTGCTGCTCAGCTCAAAGTGGTGACATCATGATTCATCGTCTGCCACTATGCGGAAGAGAAATGCACCACCCTCCACTCTGTAGCGCAGCAAGTGGTTCAAACACCATCCCATGCGTTCCTCTTTTTGGTGGTCGATCAACATCCGTGGTTCCCACTGTGAACACACCTTCCGATATTGCAGTTTCTTACTGTAATCGTCTGGCGCGATACATGATGATGATGATGTTACCAGTACCAGCATCCCTTGCAGTGCCCTGGGGTACGATGGGAAGCCGCTTTGGAAGCGAGGATAAATAGAGGCGCGTGTCAGTTTCCCGGCCTCTCCAAACCAGACAACCGTGGCCGAAGGAGCGATTATGTAGATCGCTGTAGTATAGAATAGGGAGGCTTTAACCAGCCCTCCCCAGTCACTGGACCAGAGCAGGGAGTCACAAATGCCTCTAGATTTAACCATGACTGGCTTGTGTGGCCCACACACGAGGACCGAGGAAATCCATCAAAATGACTGGCAATTTGTAAGCCCACTCTTGGTAGTGACCCCTGGCCATGTTTGTGGTTTGTAGAGCAAACTTGAGCCCCGGCTCTGGTTAATGCCGAAATATTCGTGCCCAGTCTGTCACTGTTGTCTTCGACACACATTTGTTACCGTACGCTGCCTGCATTCTTCGATGAATGTCCTCTGGTCGACATCCTTCAAATGAAAGAAACTGAAACACCGCTCTTTGAGCTTCTTTGGATGGATTTTGGATCAACCCGGACATCTTCTCAACGGTCAGAAACATAACCTATGCATCATGGGACGATAAGCACGTGCTATT
>OY992879.1:134415071-134427571 GCA_963921405.1 Cepaea hortensis | reverse complement strand
TTCTAATCTCTTCAAGACATCTCCCATCAGATGTTATGACTGTTCCGAGATAACAGTACCAATTCACTTGCTTAAAAATATGCCCAAATACTCGTATATCACATTGTGGTATTTAATTCTTCCCAATGACGATCATAATCTGTGTCTTCTTACTATTCAGTTCTAACCCTAGTTGTTCACTGTGTGCAACAACCGCATCTACTAAATGTTGCAGGTCCTGTTCATTGTCTGCAATCAAGACTGTATCATCTTCATATGTAATGTTATTGTTGTTGATTCCTTCCATATCTTCTATATTTCTGAAAATGCTTGCATTTTCACTTATAGGGGGAAAAATATCTGGAGACATTACACATCCCTGTCGCATACCTCTTTTAATAGGCCGATATTGACCTACTTCGTTATCAATTCCGATGGCAGCTTGTTGTTTCCAAAATATTTTTTTTTACAAGTCTAAGGTCTTTTCCATCAATTTGCAGATGTTCAAGCAACCGTATCATGTCAACATGTCTCACTTTATCGAAAGCCTTTGTGTAGTCAATAAAGCAAAGGTGTAGATCTGTTTACTTCTATAGAACGTTCAATTACTTTTCTCAGTATATACACAGCATTTAGTGTACCCTTGCCTTCTATAAACCTACATTGTTCTTCTCCTATTTCGGGTTGTATTTTCTTCCTAACTCTTTACACGATAATTCTCAGCAAAATCTTCGTGATGTGACTCAGTATACTAATTGTTCGATGTTGATCACATTCCAAGGCTCCTGATTTCTTCGGGATTGCAATACATATAGAATTACATATTTCAGGAGGTATATCTCCTGTATCATATTGTGCGTTCAGCAGTCTGGTGACTTGGTCTATTCCATATTCTTCTAATAAGGCATTGATCATTTCTGTTGTGATGTTATCTGTACCCGGGGTCTTGCTGGTCATTTTGGTATAACTATAAATACACATTTCAGGATATCACTAGGTATATATCCACTGTTAGAAATAGCATTCAAAATTATAATTAATATTTAAATTTAAATTTTAAATTTAAAAAATTTAAATAAGTCCAATTTCTCACAGTACCTCTAATTGTGATTCCGTCTGGCCAGGCTGTTGTTTCCTTTTTTCATATGTTTGACAGCGTCCGTGAGTTCTTCTTTTAGAATAGGTGGACCTACTAAGTTACTTTTTTCGGTTAATGCTACCCTTTTGCCTTCATATAACTCTCTTATATACGCCGTCCATCTCTTTATTTTAGCACCTTCTTACAATATCTTTCATGTTGTTTAATTTCAAACATCCCGTGTTTACTCTTATTATCTTCCTGTGCTCTCAATGATTTGTTTGTGCATAATTTTTGTATCTTTAAAAGAATTTAATTATATTTTCTTGCAATGCTCGTTAAACCAATTTGATTTTCCCTTTACACATTTATCTCTTATTTCTTTATGTATCTTATCGTAGTCTTGTTTGTTATATTTACTTTGTTTTATTTTGCCCGTCAACTTTAAGATTTCGTTAGTTATCCATCTTTCCTTAGCTTGTTGTCTTCTCTCCGGTTGTATCGCTTAGCTTGTTTAATGAATGGCGTTCTGAAGATTTCCCCCATTGTTCATTCATACCCTATATTTTAGATATTGTAATGTACCTGTTTCACAGTCATTCTGTATAGTTCTTGAATTTCTTTGTCTGCCCTTAGTAAATCTTTATTAAGTCTTATGTTGTTTTCCTTTCTTCAATCTTACTTGTTTTTTTTTTAAACTTATGTTTGTCCATATAGTGGTACATGACCATTTTAACGGCCGTAATATTTATTAAGGAATTTTAAAATCTTTTAATGATTAAAAAGTGTGTATTCAGTATGGTTAAATGTTTTCTTATCTGGGCTCTTACATGGATAAAGTGGTCTCTTATGGTATTTAAACCAGATGTTTCCAATCATATCATTTATATTTGTTCATTCTATTATTTTTAATCCTGTTTCATTTCTTCTTCCCCGGGAAGGTTAACCCGGTCAACAAATGCCCGCAGAAGTCGGATGTGTCGGCCTAACGGCGCAAGAACGCAGCTCTGCTGTAAACAGGCACAACGCAATCACATCCGAAAAAAACACCTCCGGATGAACGCAGAAGAAGAAGAAGATTTCTTCTTCCTAAACTGTAATCTCCCTCTACATCTTCCATTCTTTACTTTCTTATTTTTTCATTGAAATCTCAAAGAGTTATTTTCATTTCTTGTGATTTGATTTCAGATATCGCCATTTCTACATCATCATAAAATATTGTGTATTTCGCCATCACTATTGCTTGTTGTCGGTGTATATACTTACTTATATTTATATATGTTGGTTACCTCTGATTTTGACCATAATAACACTATCCGAAATACACCAATAACCATTGATAGATTTAGCTGTGTTGTTTTATCAAACAGTAGTCCTACTCTTGTTTCGTGTATGCATTTCTCAGTAAACTATTGTGTGTTTGTCAGTTATTACTTCTGGTATCTGACATTTCACGTTCGTAATTTAAACTTATTCATTTTAGTATTGATTTTATTATTGATTTTAGTATTATCATCATTAGCTTGATGACTGTCTGGTGTCACCTGTGGTTCGTGACAGTACCTAAGATACCCATTGATGTTGTTCTCTGACTCTGATCTGAAATACATGACATTCTTGGGAGGATAATGTGATATTGTCCCCTTGATTTCCACTTCAAAATGGAGGAATTTTATGTCTGCCTTTGACAGCCATTTTCGACTGTCATAACAAGTGAGTACCCTACTCTTTTCGGTTACAGAGTGGTCGACTTATCCCGATAGATACCCGGTCTCCAGATAGCTGTGTTTCACATCCCCTACCGCTTGGAGTTGCAGCTAGGATGTTTCCCTACCTAGAACTATGGGGTCATGGTGGTATTTGCCAAAACATTCCAGCACTTTTAGTGGACTCTAGGTATATACATTAAACCAAAGATATTGAGAATGTATTTTTTTTTTAAATATACACAAATGCTAAACGGAGATAAAATGCATCATTTTATCAATATAATGAAAGTTATAACAGGTCTAGAAAACCAGCAGGGAATTTACTTGATTCTGGACAATATTGTTCACGAATCATGGAGAAAATTGAAGGAAAGGAGCTAGTCACAAAACCTGGAACTTCAATTATTTCAGACAACAATGCCCAAATTATAAGTGTAAGAAAACAACAGCATCAACAACAGTAACAACAACAATGGCAGTTGTACAGGTAATCAGGCACACATCGTACTTACAAAGCCAGATAGAAAGGCAAAGAATATATATGCGGCGAATGGTTTATAAACTTTATATCGTCACGTTTTCCCAGGCATCTGTCACGCATGTTGCCAATAATTTCCGGTATAGATATTGCTCCATGCCACGCCGTTAAACTGTCCAGTATGTAGTTTCTAGGGTTTCCCTTGTCTCCCGATCTCTCCAATTTTCATCGGGTCACAATGTAAAATTTACCACCAAACGACGGTATATTCTAGAATAGCAGACTAAGCGATTTAAATGGGGACCATGGGACAGGGGACGGTGGGGGAGGGGGGGGGGGCATGGAAGCAACAGAATGGTTCAAGCCAAGGGGAATCCACTTCATGGCACCGGGTTTTACCGCATTTGTCTCTGTCTATTTTTGCAGGGCGACCGTAGCACAAAGCACTAACTCCTTAGCTCCATCGAAGAACTCCATTAGTCTCAGAGAAAGCTGCACTCTTGAACAAATGACGTAGTCTGGAATAAAACCCGCACACATCGGAGAGTAGGGATGAGGTCTTAACCACTTTTTTACGCAGACTAAGTGGGTGTCTAGGAATAACGTGAAAAAATATTATGGAAATAGAGCACATCACTCAGCCAGTGCTGATTGGTCTACAAATATGGGATTAGCACCATATAACCAATTTGTCTCTTGGCGCTAAAAAGGTCATGTTCATTACTTTATAGTTAATACATATATAGAAGGCCATAGTTGCACAGTGATTCTTAAAGGGGAAACACGGGGCAAAACGAAGGTGATAGTCTGGTTCTGCCGATAGTATGATACGAGGGGGCTTCAAAGTGTGATAGAAATTAAAATAACCATGCAATTTTTTTGGTAACCTGTCAATGTTGTTGTTAAGGATGTCAAGCAAGTTAGGCATGTGGCATCACAGTGCAGACGAACACGGTGACGTCATAAGAAGGTTACAAAATCACCGCCCCACTTTTTACATGCACCAAAAAGGATCAGCGTTCTGTTATCTATTATTTCTTTTTTAATCAGTGAAGGGGTGAAACCTATAGAAATTCATCGTCGAATGAAGGTTCATTATGGTGATGCATGTTTGTCACTCCAGCAAGTGTAAGAGTGGAGTAGAAGCTTTCAAAACGACGTGACTTATGTGACAGACTGTTCTCGGCCGTGTCAGGTACACCGAACAGTGACCAAGACAATTGTTTCTTTTTTTTTTTCTACAGGAATCCAAGCCCTTTATTGGTGCTGGAGGGCTTAACACTGAACGCAGTGGGGACTACATCAAAACTTGATACATTTAGCAGAATACCTTTAAAAAAAAAAAGTATGATTTTCATTTGAAGCTCACTCGTTGTATGACCACATCACCCAGGAAGTGTCTATAGGTGTAAAAATACGGGACTAGCTCCCTATAGTGTTTGGGTATATTCTAGGTCTTCTGTTGTGTGTATAGTTCTAGTATTTGCATCGAATGTTGCTGGTGTGCATAGAGAGCTATGGTGACAGAATGTGATTTTTACAGAGAGAAATGGTGACAGATTGTGGTTTGCATAGAGAGAAGTGGTGATAGAATGTGGTTTGCATAGAGAAAAATGGTGACATAATGTGCTTTGCATACAGAGGTATGGTGACAGATTGTGGTTTGCATAAAGGGGTATGATGACAGAATGTGGTTTGCATAGAGAGGTATGGTAACAGAATGTGGTTTACTTAGAAAGGTATGGTAACAGAATGTGGTTTGCATAGAGAGAAATAGTGACAGAATGTGGTTTATATTGAGAGCAATAGGGACTGAATGTGGTTTACACAAAGAACAATGGCGGCACATTGTGTTTTCAATACACAAAAATTGTTATAAAATGTAGTATACATAGAAAATAATTTGATAGACAGTGATTTACATAGAGACAAATTGCGACAGAAAACGGTTGACACATAGAAAAATGGTGACAATGTTTTCCATGGAAACGAAAATGGAGATAGAATGTGGTCCACTTAGAGACACATGGCTATAGATCGTGCTTCATATTGAGAAAAGAGGAGATATGATTTATTTCATATTGAGAAAAATAGCAACATAACTTTTCATTGAGAGAACAAGATGTTTACGAAGGATTTCAGGTCAGAGAAGAGACATGTGCGGCCGCCATAGACTTAGAGACGCATATAACAGAGTATCTTTCGAGCACTTGATGCAAACCCTCCTCAGACTGAAAGTGCACCATCACCTTGTACGGTGGATAGCTGCAGTTCTGCTCCAAAGGAAGGTGGTGCTAAGATGCGGGAGTTGGTCTTCTGAGCCGATAACGATATGTCCAGGATTGCCGCAGGGTTCACCACTGTCACCAGTACTATTCAACGTGTATATGGTGCCGATCACTGAACAACAGTTGGACGCGAGGGGTAGGACTTTGTCATTTGCTGACGACGTTCTCGTGTATCGACAGGGTCGAGATAGACAGGCGGTTGCCAATGATATGCAGGGCGAACTAGATCGAATTTCCTCATGGTGTGCTGATGCCGATAACCTTGTCAACCCTGCAAAGGCATCGGTTACATGGTTCTCACTAAACAACCATATTGTGAACACAGACCTGCCGGCAGTAAGAATGGATGGGAGCATTTTGAGTAGAACCCAGTCAATGGCATATCTTGGCGTGAGGCTTGATCGTAGCCTGTCCTTCGGAGATCATGTCGATTATGTCATAACAAAGGCTCGAAAAGGTTTGTCAGCAATGAGAGTCATGGCGACTGCCAATATCGAGCAAAGACTGCTAATACTTCTGTTCCAAGGACTTGTGCTTTCACGCATCGAGTATGCCCTGGACATCCTCACTGTCAGCCCTACACAGATTGGAAGACTTGAAAAGGTACAAAACGAAGCCATGCGCATCATTTTGGGCTGTACCAGAGACACCAGCTGTGTAGCAATGAGATACCTCCTTGACTTCCCGACAATGGAACACAGGATCAAGATCTGGAGAGCTCGTGCATACTTAAAAATAAGTGCAGATGAGCAGCACCCTCTGCATGACGCTATATTCAGAGAAAAGGGTGACAGGCTAAAGAGGGGTAAATCATGGATTTGTCGGGCGGAAGATGTCGTCAGACAGGTCTGCAGTCTTACCAGTATCAACCCCGGCAAGGAATGGGTGCCGGTGCCTCCAGCTTTTAAGTGCACTTTCTCCTGCATTATCACACTCGACAGACGGTGCAGAGAGCAGAACCCTGCCGCTGTCAATGCAGAGGTTAACGCACTCATCTATGAACACTCAGATAGCCCCGAAGTGCTCATCTATACAGATGGATCTGTTGTAAAGCAGCAGAGAAGTGCGTGGGCATTTACAGCCCGTTCAGCGGGCCGAACCGTTCAAGAATCCAGTGGTGCCCACTCTATGACCACGAGCAGCATGACGATGGAGGTGATGGCAGTTACACAGGCTTTCATATGGCTGGAATCACAGCATTATACCAACGTGTGTGTACTAAGTGATTCAATGAGCATGATTCAGAAGGTCGAAGCTGGATCTGTACGTAGACAGTGGACTGAGTCGCTGCGGAAGTCTGTTGTCCGTAAAGTCACCTTCATCTTCATCCTGGGACATGCGGGAGTCGAGGGAAATGAACGAGCTGATAAACTGGCTGGCTCTGCACCCCCTGTAGATGGCCAGCCCATGGATCGTGCCGATGTTATTAACGTCCTCAAAGATATGGCGAGAACAGAGGACTTTGACGTCAGTGATTCCACATCGCTGTCCAGGGTGAAAGACCTGGGAGTAAGAATCGGCACAGCCAGACGGGAGAGGTACATCGGGAAAACAAAGCGCCTCGCCAACCAACACAGAACTGGCACTATTAGCCACCGGACGCTGATGCATATGCTGGGGGGAGGATCTGAGCACCGATGGACATGTCCGGAGTGCAATGAAGATACCCCAACTGATAACTGATAACTGATAACTGAGAGAAATAGCAAAAGAATGTGTTTTATATAGACAGACGCAAGAACAGACTGTTTTATACAGAGAAAAAGTGGAAGAAAAAAAATGTGTTTTACATTGAGAAACCTGGTGACAAAATCTGGTGGTTTACATTGGAAGAAATGAAGAAACAGAATGCGTGTTGCATGGTCATGGAGCTATAGTAACAGTAGAAAATTGTGTTAGCATATCCTTCCACCAGGATCTTTCTCTTCCCACCCCTTCCATCCCCACCATCTCTTAATTATACATAGATGGGTACATGGAAATAGGAATGCATTGCATATATTTACGTAGGCATGTACTTAGGTAAGAAGGGATGCATGTCTGTTTTACTGTCTGTCTTCTCTCTTTCTCCTCCTCCCCCCCCCTCTCTCTCTCTCTCTTTCTCTCCCTCTCTTCCTATGTATATATATATATATATATATATATATATATATATATATATATATATATATATATATATATATATATATATAGCTGTGTATGTGTGTGTATTCGTTTTTTGTCTGTGTGTGCCTGTATACATGGTTCCTTGCATACCTATCAAACTGATCATTGGTCTATCTAGGCGCATGTAAATCAGCCTCAGTATTATTCCGCTCCTTTAAATAATTGGTTGTCTGTCTGCCTATCTGTCTGTCCATCAGGCTTACATATCTCTATAGAGAAACATAGATGTGGCTGACGGACAACATGGTGTAACCATTCGGACATTACGTTAACAATACCATGAGCAGTGTCCAACAAGTGCTCGTTGCCATCTCTCGTAGTTCACCACGGGAGAGACAAACTGGCAACTACTATGCAACAACTACAGAGTGCACGGGCACTCAGACCTAAACTGTGTGATGTTATAAACACTTGGCACACCCACAACATTTTACTGCTACGGGGGTGTCTCTGTTCTATAAAGCTGCATTACTTTGTGTTATTTTATATTGTTTATATTTGTTTAACCTGTACGCCGAAAATATAATGAGAAATGTCAGAGATGATACAACCCAGGAGCAATATGATGCCCTAAGTATCGGAGGTCATGAAATACCAGAGACTCGATATGCTGTTGATACAGTAGTACTATCCACATTACAGAGTGGTATAGTAAAACTAATAACCTCAAACCGAAAGAATGATGAACATCACAACTTGTATCTTAACATATCAAAAACAAAGATAATGCATACAGATAAAACTAATATGGAGACATAAATATATGTTAATGAGGAAACATTGGAGGTGGTGGAAAATTTCGAATATCTTGGGTCATTAATTACCAACAATCTTGTATGTTTTGTTTTCTTCTCTAACGTTTAATGTTGAAACAAAGAGCTCCGAACAGTCTGCAAGTAACATTTAGTCTTCTGCATCCTCGTCATCAGCTGCACCACCAGACGGACCCTTCTTGACATTCTTCCTCTTGAGGCTACCAGGTCTGCCACCATCATAAGGTGAGTGCAGAGAGAAGTCATTATGTTTCTGAGAGTCCAGACGAACCATGTAGCTGGCGATGTTGACTACTTGTTTGCCAACTCTGATGTGTCACTGTCTGATGAGGGCGCTAGCATGATTGATACTTTTAGCCAGGCCCAGCTTGAACACATGAGTCTGCTGATGTCTCTCGAGGAAGTCCTCCAAGCGTAAACTCAAGACGAAATCGAGCTTCATCTTGCCATCATCTGTCATTTACTGCCAAATATAGTACCTTGCGGTATATGGCAGAGGGGTCTTTGATCCTGAGGAATTAAGGCCGCCTGGCTAGTGCAGTCGCCACGAACTGTGCAGGTTAGGATTTTCTTTTTTCCCCCGACAGAAAAAAAATCCCACACCTTACCGAGGGATCGAACCCGGGTCTCCCGAATGAGAGTCCGGCGTTCTAGCCACTCGGCCAGCAGCTCCTCGAGTACATCATCAAGTACACAAATACACACAAGACGTCGGAGGAGTGCAATGCTTTCAGATAATCTCTTCTGGTCCTTCTCATCCAGTGTCAGAATCTCTCTGGCAGCCTTTCGGAATTTACCCATGGTATATTTTACCCTCCAGACTTCACGCTTGTTACGCAGTCTATAGTCTCCAATCAGCTTCAGCTCCTGGTCCAAGCGTTCCTTCTCAAACGGGCGACGAGTATACGTTTCATCCGGCATCGTGGTCGGTTATCCCTGCTCCTACAGCTGCAGTCTTAATGCTATTATAAGTAGTCAGATCTAAGGGCCGGAGTGGGGTGTTTGCATTTTTGAAGACGTTCAGTTATTAGCAGTGGTTTTTAGGAGGACACTTCAGTACTAGACAATGGTGACGCATTGACAGAAATTAAAAGACGAATATCTATTGCTCTTCAAAAACTAAAACAACTGAATAAATTATGGCGTGGGACAGACAGAACTACAAAAATTAGATTTTTAAGAACATGCATCTTTCCCATTGCAACATACGCCTGTGAGAGCTGATAGAATGTGTGATATTGCAAACACTTCATATAACCTCATAAGTTTCCTGCAACGAGATTTGTCTCTGTTGTTACATGTCAAGGTTATCACGGCCAGTCCTGAAGGCGTCCTCCTGAAAACCACTGCTAACAACAGAAAATCTTCAAAAATGCAAGCACCCCTTCCCGGCCCTTACATTTGATTAATTATAATAGCGTTAAGACTGCAGCTGTAGGAGCAGGGATGGCCACATCTGCTCCGTTTTTGTGGGATCAACATCTATTTGGAGAGAACACGTGGTCTTCCAGACGCCACAAGACCCAAACATGTGTGTCTTCTGCAGAAGTGAATCCTCCAATTGGTTTGCACGTTTTAATTGCTGGGTAGTCAGTGGGGGAACAGGGGGATTTCAATGGGTGCATCTGTTAGGAAAGGCGTTTCCTCTCCTTATTTTCCAACCATATATGTATGTTTATTTCTAAATTTTAAAGAATGTGACAGTTTCCCAACGCCTCCCATTCCCCTGCTATCCAAGAATTCAACGCCCATGGATCAGATACGCCTACGAACGAGGGGAAATAACCGCATACCTCTGTCAGCAAGGGAAACAACCCACATAAGAAATTGAAAGCGAAATAACTACCGACTTAACAGAAACTCACCTGGCCAGGCAAACGCCGAAACTACTTGCCCGCCTCCCGGTCGCCCGTAAACAAGGTTTTTGTTCGACGCGTGTGGTCTATCGGTGCTGATCGGCAGGTGAGAAGGGTGAGACTCCTTAATGATTTCTGCGCCGTTTCAACTTGGGTGGTCGGACGTTTCGGGAGCTGAAGAGAGAGAGTGGGGGGAGCTGCTTTCTCATTTCATTTCCGACGACTGGTGCATCGTGAGGGCGAGACTGCAGTTGTATTCCAAGCTCCCGTATATTTGTCGTAGTTTTGGCAGCTGCTGTAACGCTTAAGAATTGAAAACCGGGAGTTCAATTTTGAGGTCTCAATCACAGAAGTGATCCTGCTCGGTTTGTTGTTGTTACTTTCTTTTTTTAAACCCACTTTCTCTCCCGCGACACACACATTTCTGACAACTTTCCGGATGTTAAAAAAGCTGGCCTGACGCACACAAATAAGCTTGTTAGGGACTAATGAACGACACAATTTGTTCTTCAAATCCTTACAGAACAATTCAGTTGTACCCCTTCCCCTTGAATTTATTTTGGCCAACAGCTTGCTCACAAATTCCTAAATCTGTTGCGATCTGCACACTTTATATTTTTTCCCTCTCCAAATGCACTCAACACAACAATGCGAGGATATCAGTCTTCCAGATTTCTTTGAAGGGCTTACTAATAAAATGGGAAATTAAGTTTCATCTCTTTCGTTTGGCATTTGGGACTCGAATCAATCTTAGTAAACGTTGGCGCTTCTTCGCGATAAAATCGTGCATTTATCTTTATACAAAGGCGGAGTGGATCTTTTGAACAAACTAACATGGTGCGTGAGAACCCTGAGCTTAAATCAGAGTTCAAAGACCAAAATGAGCAACAATATTGTTATTTTAATGAGCAGGAAACCATAAAAGAAAAGTGGGAAGGAGGAATAAAAATTTAGAAAATAACAGTCTGAAAAGACGCAAACAAAACGCTCTATGTGGGACTGGAGAGCTTATGGTTCAGCAGATATTTGGAGAAATGTGCTTGCTGCTTGGAAATGGAAGTGAAAATGCAACAATATATTACATTAGATGCGTTCTATTGCAAGTTTTATCCATGATGTTTGGTGGTTGGACGATTGATTGGTTGGGTGGGTGGTTGGTTGGTTGTTTGGTTGGTTGGTGGATGGGGGTGGTTGATTAGTTGGCTTGTTAGTTGGGTGAACGGTTAGATTGTTGCCTTTCTGGTTGGTTGGGTGATTCGTTGGTTGCGTAGATGGGTTGGTTGGATTGTTGGGTGGGTGATTAGCTGGTTGGATGGTTGTTTTATTGCTTGTTTGATTATGTGGACGATTGTATGGTTCGTTGATTGGCTGGTTGGTTGGGAGATTGGTTGGTTGTTTGGCTTTCTGGTTGATTGGTTTTATTGTTGGTTGGTTTATTTGATGGTTGGTTGCTTGGTTTGATGGTTGGTTAGATGATTGACTGTTTTGATTATTTGTTGGTTGTTTTGATGGTTGGTTGGTTGGTTTGATGGTCAATTGGTTGTTGTTTTTTTTTTAACGGTTGGATGGTTGATTGAGCAGTCGGTTTTTTGGTTGGTTTTCTGGTTGGTTGGTTGATTGACTGGCTTGATCGGTGATGCTTGTTCAGTTGCCTTGATGGTTAATTGGCTGGCTGGTTGGTAGGTAGGTAGGTAGGTAGGTAGGTAGGTTGGTTACTGACTGGTTGGTTGGTTGGTTGATAGGTAGGTTGGTTGTTTGGTTGGTTGATTTCTATGAATTTTCAGGAATGCTTAGTTTTAAATATTAAGTCTCAATAACTGCCATTCAGCTCGACAAACACCCCAAAAAATGGCCCGCATCTTTCGGAGAGACACTGATGAAGACACTTCTCCAGACCCATAAACTCAAAGTACCATCACCGCGGGGTTTGTGTTGCAGAGATCTCCTTCTCTCCCCCAAAAACTCGAAACAAGCAACGTGTGCAAGGGGCATGTTATGATGTAGTCAGACCGTGCTTCAGCACAGCGCATGCAAACTAGCCCTAGATTCATTCATTTTTCTCCATAAGTTGATGATATTCCATTGTAATGGACTACAGTGAATTGCTCAGGGACACACATTCAGCGGTAATGTTTCATGTCCCTTACAGGACCTTGCTAACAATCCCAAAGCC
>OY992879.1:134382571-134410071 GCA_963921405.1 Cepaea hortensis | reverse complement strand
GTTTGTCCCGTAAAGCGGTGCATACCTGGGTAGAAAAGTTGTCTCAAGGACGCTCTAAAATTGTTAATGAAATCCGATCTGGTCGTCTTGTTGAGATTGCAACAGAAGCATCCGTGCAGCGGGTGGAGGAGATGATTAGAGGTGACAGGTAACGATAGTCTCTGCAGCATCTGCAATTGGGTGCTCACATGGTTCAGCATACAGCATAATGCATGATTGATTGAAATTTAAGAAAGTGTGCTCAAGGTACTCAGACAATTGAAGGAGGAACACAAAATGAATCGATTTGGCCAGTCCTTGCATAATCTCTGTCGATACGAAGATGAATGAGACGACATGCTGAACAGCATTGTTGCTGGGGGAAAATCATGGGTGCATCACTACCAACCTGAACCAAAGCGTGCTTCAATGAAATGGAAACATCCTTCTTCACCTAGTGTCCAAAAATTCAAGGTTACACTATCAGCAGGGAAGGTTATGCTGACAGTGTTCTGGGATTGTAAAGGCGTGCTTTTAACCAATTTCAAGAACAAAAGTGACAATGTGAATTCTGAATCGTACTGTAAAGTTCTATCGATGCTTCATGATGCAATTCGAAAAAAAAAAGAAGAAAAAAAACGTCCAGGACTGCTGACTAGAGGAGGTTTGCTTCTTCATGACAATGCCAGATCACATACGGCTCGATTAAATCAGGAGAAAATTAACCAACTAAGGTGGGAAGTTCTGGAACATCCACCTTACAGCCCCGACTTAGCCCTTAGCGATTTCCACCTTTTTGGTCCACTGAAAACCCACTTTGGCGGGATACATTTCGCGAATGACGCCGAAGTTGAATATGAAGTGAAAACATGGTTTAGAAAACAGAGCACGCAGTTCTATGCAATCGGTTCGAGAGGACTGATAACACGATGTGATAAGTGCATCAATGTTGGTGGAAATGATGTTGAGAAATAAAGGGACAATGTATGTATAACAATAAACTGGTTTCAAAGTTGTTATCATATTTGGTTATTTTTCTACAGCCATTTGTGACTTACGTATAGACTTAGTCTCGTAATATGGCAGCAGGCATGTTTTATTATCAATCAAATTAAAGGAGGTTGCTTGGGAATAACTACTGTATTTATATTTTCTTTAAGACAACATTTTGCAATGACTACATTTCGGCGATATATAAGACCATGCCAGATACGTGAAGTCGCTTAAGACGATTAATCATTCCACGTCACTTAATCACTTAAATGCCACCTTGTTAAATTCCGACCAGGCGTTGAAAGACAAACGAAACGGCACTCTCATCTGCAATCTCGGTAACAAAGATGTTTCAATACCCTGTCACAGCTGTTTGTAACTTCTCCAAAGATCTTCAGATGGCGCTACGGACTCCGCCTGGGTGGCGAGGTAATTGTCAGTCTGCAGATTGTACGATCTACCAAGTTGTCAGAAGCGCTTTTGTCATAACCGTCACAGGATGTCTTTGAAGAGACAACAGGATATGACTTGCAGGCAATATCTAACGGGATAATAACGTGTTCTCACAGGCGGTAACAGCTAATCATTGAGATAGCAAACACAAGAACAACTTGGACTGACATTAAACGGAATTGGTTCCCTCTAAGCGATGATTTTATGTGGCACTGAACGACGGAAGGTAAAAAAAAACAGTACGCTAACATCTAGCCAGACAATCAAACCAATAATGATTATTACATTTGTAATCATTATTATCATGTCCATAAACATCTAACGGCGCGCAAACACATTTACAAAGACGATGGGATCTAATCATTGAGATAATAAACAAGAGAGTAAACTTGGACTGACAATAAAGAAAATTGGTTCTGTCTAAGAGATGATTTTATGTGGAACTAAAGGATTAAATGTAAAAATATGTTAACATCAACTCAAAGTATGAATGCAATAATAGTTATTACATTTATAATCATTATTATCATGTCCTTCCTCATTATCACCCACAACACAATGTCGGACGTTCAGAAAGCAATGGCAATCTACTGAATGTAAACCTGCCCAGGAATCACAATCAGCCAAACAATGCTGGAGTTGACAGCTACGTCCTGTAAGGGATATGCAACTAATCTTTTAACCAACAACTGATCGATATTTATGCAAATTGCTTCTTATCTTTGAGCATGATAGTTCATTATGAAATGCATACAAAATCTTTTCGTTTGGCCCTGATTTTGTTTTGGTTTGTTTTCCTTCGTTCGCTTTAAATTCGAGCATAATCAACGCCAGGCGGATGTTTGCTTGGGGGATAGCTTTCCATATTACCAGTGTAGTAATGTACGCGTCCAAGTCAAAGACGAGAGGTCAACATTTTAATCCAACTGACCGGTGTAGGTTCCTGCTACCTCGCCATCACCACACCGGAAGTTTAAGAGCGAGGATCTTATCCATTCGTGCTGACCTCTTGCCGGCTGTGATGAGAAGGATGTCCTGCAGAAGAACTGCTGCATAATAATTTCTTCGTATAATCTTGTTGGTATAAGATATATAGTATACTTTTATAATCTTGTCGGTATAAGATATATGGCATAAGTTTATAATCGTGTCGGTATAAGATATATAGTTTACGTTTATAATCTTGTCGGTATAAGATATATAGCATACGTTTATAATCTTGTAGGTATTGGATATAGAGTATACGTATATAATATTGTCGGTATAAGATTGTGGGGTGGTGAGTGAAGATATAAGGAAAAGAATCCTCAAACCTTAATAGCCAACTGTATAAGAAACATGAACTGGCTCAAAAACATTGTCGGTGTAAGATATATAGCATTCTTCTTATAATCGTGTCGGTATAAGACATATTAGTTGTAGGTTTTAGTCTCCAATTCCACGACGGTAGACAGGATGTAAATATGATGAGATTCAGAGGAAAATTAGGAAACTGTAAAGAGTCCCCCCCCCCCCCCCCCCCCCCCAATGGCTTGAGGAAAATTTCAGGACATTAAAAACCAACACAACACCCGGAATACCAAATTAATACACAAAAGAATTAATGACATTACTCACGAACACATACATCAATGGGTTGCCTAATAACCAAAGATGGCAACATCATAAAAGGCAAACATCATATCACCGTTTTACATGCATTTTCGTGCCTTAAATCGTATAGCCGTTCTTGTGTAATTTTGTGTTGCTAATTCCAAAAATGTAATCAGATTTTTTCTATCAGCTCTAGTTTTTGAGATAACCGCGATTGACCTTAGTAGCGTAATTGTTATGTACATGTCTAGAGATAAGTGCCATCAGTGGCATTTTGACTGTAATCTGCATTCGTATTATGTGTAATTACTGTGCATTTCTTGCCTCCATATAAAACACCGACAATGTATAACACTTTGTCATTAGCATTTTTTAATCTATATTCAGCACAGATAAATGCTTCTTTTCGAGGATTTCCTGAATGTGATATGCTCGAACAGTCAAGTTTAAGTGTCAAACAGTAATCTGCCAAATTGTGGGCATCTCAAAGTCCATGGTATCGCTCTTCCATTGTTGTTATATCTTGGTGAAATCTTTCACCTTGATCTTCACTAAAGTCGCGAAGATTCTCGGGACAGAAATGTAAATGGTTATGAGGGTAGTGCAAATGTATGCTCATGTTGCATCCAAGCTTACAAAAACTCGTCAGCAAGTTTTCAACTAATTCAGAATAATTGTCTGCTTTAAAGTTTCCCAGAAAGCTTTGCACAACTTAAACAAATGATGACCAGGCTGTGGACTCTGTTATTTTCATCGAATCAATACATTTTGAATCTTTTATTAACTTTCTAATTTGAGGGCCATCAAAACTTCCAGCTTTAAGCTTGTCTATGCTCACTTCCGAAAACTTCCTGCATTAATAATTAAACCAGTCACCATCTTTGTTCAGTGCCTTAACAAATTGCTTCATCAAGCTAAGCTTTACATGTAATGGTGGCAGCAGAACTCTTTTTCGATCAATGATAGGCTTGTTGACAATATTTTCTTCTCCAAATTTAAATCCATCATTCAACGGCCACTATTTCATTGTACATTGCGTATATTTTGGCATGCTATCCCACAAACATATAAAACATGGATATTTGACGATGTCCAAGCTAAATGTTCATAATTTTAAGATCTAAACAAACCATCCAGTTGTGTTCTAAGTACTTCAATTTTTTTTTTTTCAGAACTGTGCTTATTGTAGCATACTCCTCTTTCATTGTAATAGAATGGCCAATTGAAATTGAGCCATATTTGTTACCATTGTGTAAGAAAATACCTTTAAAACTTCTTTTAGCTGTCAATGAAAAGTCGCCACTAATCTGGTGTATAACTTACATCTATTTCGTTTACAAGTCCTCCTACATTAGTACAAAACACGAAGTTGTTTTCTTTACAAAAAAATGGAAGGAAATACTGTTCTCTGCTGCAATAAAATGTAACCTTTGTTTCAGCAATTATTAATTTTTTTTCTTTCAGTCTCGAAGCCAAAAGTTCTGAAGATTCATTGGAGAGATATAAATCTCGGATTAGATAATTCAATTCACGCTGGTCGCAGCGTTGAGCAGCTGGAAAATCATCTTTGAAATTACTATCACTGTCACTTGTCCTTCAACACGCCACTGCTGTTTCATCTTCTAGCAGTGAATCAGAAATCTGACTGAAAGTTGGAATTGGCATGTCATCTCCATGTGGAACAGGTCGTCTAGCAGAATCTAAATCTGGATATTTACAACTTTTGTGATTTTTTCCCATTAATTCCCAAAATATTAACAGCACAGAAATAACAGTAATCACAGTGGTTCTTGGGCTCGCTCCAAACCAATGGAATTCCACATTTTGTAAGGGATTAAATAACAATAGTTTTTGTTTAAAAGAGCCTTATATAGAAAATGCTGTAATAATATTAATTAAATACACAAAGCATGTATCTCAAAAACTAGTGCTGCTACAGACAAATAAATATAATATTTGGGTTTAGCAGGCCTCATTTATGCAAAATGTAGCACCCAGCAAACATTTTCTTTGTACGATTGTGTATTTTACATGCGTGATCAGATTATGTGAGAGATTTTATGGTGATACAAGAGAAGAACAATATAATATTTGGAACAACTATGAAGGACCATCAGCTTTGAGGATGGAAGTTCAGAATGCTCTTAACCATACGAAAACTGGCAAGATCCAGCGTCCAGACAACATCAAAACCGAAATGATCAGTGCCTTCAGAAGAATATGGAATAGACCAATTCATCAGACTGCTGAACACAATATACGATACTGGAGATATACCTCCTGGATTATGTAAACCAGGCGCCTTGGAATGTGATCAACATCGAATAACTAATATAAAGAGTCACATCACGAAGATTTTGCTATAAATCATCATACAAAAAGTTGGGAAGAAATTACAACCTGAAATAGGAGAAGAACAATGTGGGTTCCTAGAAGGCAAGGGTACAGTTAATGCTGTATTTATGCTGAGAACATTAATTGAACGTTCTATAGAAATATACAAAGACCTACATCATTGCTTTATTGATTACACAAAGTCTTTCAATAAAGTAAGACATGTCAAAATGATAACGATCCTTGCAGATCTATAAAGTGATGGGGAAAATCTTAGACTTGTAAAAGAAACATATATTGGAAACAAAAAGCTGCCATAAGGAATGATAATGATGTAGCTCAATTTCAGCCTATTAAGAGAGGTGTGAGACAGGGGTGTGTAATAAATCCAGATATTTTCCCCCTGTACAGTGAAAATATTTTTTAGAAATGTAGAAGATATAAAAGGAATCACCATTGGAGGACAAAACATCAATAACATTAGATATGCAGATCTTCTTCTTCTTCTTTCGTTCGCTTGTAATATGTCTATAACGCAATGTTGTCTCTTGTATGAATCTAACAGTCTTTTTCAGTTCACACAGCGGTCCATAGAGTTTATCTTCCACTGTCGTCTCTCTAGGCCAGAAGGTTTGCCTAGATATGTTATATTTTGGGCAGTCTTGGAGTAAGGAGGACCGGCTGGCCGAGAGGCTAGAACGCTGGACTCTCATTTGGGAGTCCCGGGTTCGATCCCTCGGTAAGGTGTCGGATTTTTTTCTGTCGGGGGCAAAAAGAAACTCCTAACCTGTACTGTTCGCGGCGACTGCACTAGCCAGGCGGCCTTAATTCCTCAGGCTCAAAGACCCCTCTGCCATACACCACAAGGTACTATATTGGCAGTAAATGACAGTTTTTGGAGTATGTGCTCTGCTGTCTGCGACGCCAATCCACATGTACACCTGGCTGTTTCACCAATCTTGAATTTTGTATACATATGGTTGCGTACTCTATGATACAGTATTGATTGCAGACAATGAGTAGAATCTGCAACATTTAGTAATTGCACACAGTGAACAACTATGGTTAGAATTAAATTGTAAGAAGACACAGATTATGGTCGTCACTAGGAAGAAGGAATTAATACAGTGTAATATACAAGTAAATTGGAATATTCCTAAGCAAGGGAATCAGTACAATTATCTCGGTACAGTCATAACATCTGATGGGAGATGCCTTGAAGAGATTAGAACAAGAATCACCATGATGAAGGTAGCCTTTTGCAAGATATAAACCGTACTGGCCAATAAAAAGATTTAATTTGCAATGAGAACAAGAGTGTTGAAGTGCTACTTAGAACCTGTACTTTTGTATGTATGTGAAGCGTAGGTAATGAGCAAACAAGCTGAAAAACATCTGATGGCTGTGGGAATGTGGTTTCTGGGGAAAATGCATAGAATACCATGGACAGGCAGAAAAATCAATGACCAAGTACTACAATAAAGAAATGAAAATCGTAAATTGATTAGATAAATTAGACGTAGACAGTCACATTTTTTTGGGACACGTTATGAGAAGAAATAAATTGGAGAACTTGGTAACAACTGGCAAGATTGAGGGGAAAAGAACAATGGGAAGAGAAAGTAAATACGTGGATAGCTTGGTCACGTGGTATGATCGAGACAAGAACAAAAAGCTGATGCACGACTCTGGTGATCGTGTGAGATGACGAGACATGACCGCCCACGCTTGTCGGCATGGCACATGATGATGGTGATAAGATATATAGCATACTTCTTATAATCTTGCCGGTATAAGACATATAGCACACTTGTTATGATCGTATTGGCATCAGATATATATCATGCTGGGCGTCATCCCTCTAATCAGTCTACCGCAACACATGCGTCTCATTAGCAATATGGCAGTGCGCGGAGATATTTGACAAATCTCGCCGAGATAATTTCATCTACATATCCAACATGTGTCAGATAAGCATTTGGTACGTCTGGGCCGCGTGCTTCTGCTTCTGGACCAGTGGCCAGATGATGTGTGTGGCCAATGGGGTTTTGGTGGTCGGTTATCGAGTTATTGGACAGAAAACACATGTATAAAGATTTCGTAGAGGGAGAGCGACGAAGGGTCGGGGTAATGGGGTTGTCCGTATACTTGCCGTAATAGTATTGAAAAGGTATGTGCGTTCGTGTGTATGCGGGCGTGCGTGCGTGCGTGCGTGCGTGCGAGCGTGCGTGCGTGTGTGTGTGTGTGTGTGTGTGTGTGTGTGTGTGTGTGTGTGTGACAAGGGTGTCACTGCTGCCGAGCCGATGTCGACAAACAAATGAACAAAACATGTAGCTAGGAAGTCCCGTGAAAGTAAAAACACACACAGACACAATCGAACGCAACATAAAACACTTAGCGAGAAAGCTGAAATATCCCATTCATTCATTCATTCATTCATTCATTCATTCATTCATTCATTCATTCATTCATTCATTCATTCATTCATTCATTCATTCATTCATTCATTCATTCATTCATTCATTCATTCATTCATTCATTCATTCATTCATTCATTCATTCATTCATTCATTCATTCATTCATTCATTCATTCATTCATTCATTCATTCATTCATTCATTCATTCATTCATTCATTCATTCATTCATTCATTCATTCATTCATTCATTCATTCATTCATTCATTCATTCATTCATTCATTCATTCATTCATTCATTCATTCATTCATTCATTCATTCATTCATTCATTCATTCATTCATTCATTCATTCATTCATTCATTCATTCATTCATTCATTCATTCATTCATTCATTCATTCATTCATTCATTCATTCATTCATTCATTCATTCATTCATTCATTCATTCATTCATTCATTCATTCATTCATTCATTCATTCATTCATTCATTCATTCATTCATTCATTCATTCATTCATTCATTCATTCATTCATTCATTCATTCATTCATTCATTCATTCATTCATTCATTCATTCATTCATTCATTCATTCATTCATTCATTCATTCATTCATTCATTCATTCATTCATTCATTCATTCATTCATTCATTCATTCATTCATTCATTCATTCATTCATTCATTCATTCATTCATTCATTCATTCATTCATTCATTCATTCATTCATTCATTCATTCATTCATTCATTCATTCATTCATTCATTCATTCATTCATTCATTCATTCATTCATTCATTCATTCATTCATTCATTCATTCATTCATTCATTCATTCATTCATTCATTCATTCATTCATTCATTCATTCATTCATTCATTCATTCATTCATTCATTCATTCATTCATTCATTCATTCATTCATTCATTCATTCATTCATTCATTCATTCATTCATTCATTCACTAGCATACCCTTTTCAGAACATCGCTCCCAACCGTTCGGAAAACCTCTCGATCATAATTAAGATGTCCCGAGTCCGATACACCCATCTGGAGATCATCTGCCACAACGTGCACAAATCTTCTCTTTGGCCTTCCTCTTCCTCTCTTCCCAGGCATATACCCCTCCATGATTGTTCTCTCCAAACTTTCATAACGTTTTAAGTGACGGAAATATTTCAATTTTCTTTGCTTTTATCGTCTTTAGTAGCCAACCCTCTTCAATATTCAGACCTTGTATTGATTCATTTGTTCTTTTCTGTATCCAACATATTCTTAGAACCCGTCCATTTATATTCAAAGGAATTTTATGTTCCGCTTGTTTAGTAAGTGTCCTGGTCTCACAGGCGTATGTTGCAATGGGAAAGATGCATGCTCTTAGACATCTAATTTTTGTAATTCTATTTGTCCCACTCCACAATTTATTCAGTTGTTTTAGTTTTTGAAGAGCAATAGATATTTGAAATACCCCAATCACAAATATATAATTCGCATATTTCAACGAACCTATTTGTGTATTTATTGAAATATTTGAATAAGAAAATGTGTGATTGTGGTATTTCAGTAACATTGCTAACTATTCTTGGTACTCATTTACTTTGTTTGTTTGTTTGTTTGTTTGTGTTTGCTCTTTGATATAATACAAGTTTTGGTGGAAACGTTGATTTGCATATACCATATGTGTGTTTTTCCTTTCGTCGAGCGCCCTAGTTATATTCTGTGTTGATTCTGTTTTCCATACCATAATAATGTCAGTATGCGAGTTTATGGTATGGTTCGGACATTAAGCTGAAACTACCATGAAATAGGTAGATTAGGGCTCGATGTCAGCTCTCGTCGTTCGCTCCGGGAAAGAAAGACTGACTACTTATTTCCCCATTAACTCGGACTTACAACAGACAGACAAACAGACAGACAGACAGACAGACAGACAGACAGACGGACAGACGGACAGACGGACAGACGGACGGACGGACGGACGGACGGACGGACGAACGGACGGACGGACAGACAGACAGGCAGGCAGGCAGGCAGGCAGACGGGCTAGTAGGCAAATAGGCTGGCATACGGGTAGTGTGACAGACATGCTAGCAAATAGAGAAACAGACAGACAGACAGACGGATGTGATTGCTTATTTTAGTTAAAACCATTCTATTATGAAGCTACAGTAGCGCCGTGTGACTCGACCCCGGGCATTCCGCCCCTACAAGTCACGTGATCGAATCCCCATCGATTCGGATTGGTTAAAATTTACCTGGGCTTCCTGTTCGAGCCAGACTAAAATGGGTACCAGGTAATATCGCGGGAAGTAAATGAGGCCGGCGAAACTTTGACCACATCACCCACCGAGGTCTGATTAGTCTATAAATGACTGGCACCTTACCGTCTTGATAGACGATAGATTGGGTTTATCTCAACATAACACAAAAGCCTGGGCTAAATTTAGAGACCATGTGTTGCCCATGAGCATGATCCCTCTCTCGGCGTGTCTAGTTTACTCCAGAGGAAAGGTGACATCAATACGCCTGGAACAAGACAAGCCGCAGAAGCTGCCGGATCAGCAAAGCAATGCTCTAAATGTCCGCCTGTCAGAGCTTCCATCCTAGACCAATTGCCGTCCAAGGCTTTGGGCCTGGTCTGCCCTCCCATGACATTGAGTCTTTAGGTTGCATTTCCTCACACCTGGATAAGACTTGTACCCTCCCAATTGCGCTCTTCAGCCCGAAGCCGTTGGCACAATGTGGGGTGTCGGGTTTGGTAAGCGCCGCCCAACATTCGGCGCTAACATAGGCAGGTAGTACCGTCTACTGTCATACAGTAGCTCAGTCATATCTGACTAAGACCTGACATCAAGTCTATAAATATAGGGACTAAAATCATATAACGTATAGGCGTAAAGAGGTGTAAAATACTATTACTACTAGACCCATATTTTTACAGACAGTTCGGCACACAGTGATTGATGGGCTCAGTACCACGCCTTTGCTTTCCAAGATATTTTCTGGCAATAATTTTAGTGTGATTCGATCTGGGAACTCATGTCGAAATTTGAATCTTCCCCGATACAGATGGAACTCCTGACCACCGAGTTGGCAGGCAAATGTCTAACTAATAAAGACCATCCCTAGTACAAAGACACTAGCAAGAAAGGTCATCAATCATGCTCTAACAAAGACCACCCCTAGCACAAAGACACTAGCAAGAATCTGACACTGATCATGCTCTAACAGAGGCAATCCCTAGCACAAAGATACTAGCAAGAATCTGATCATGCTCTAACAAAGACCATCCCTAGCACAAAGACATCAGCAAGAATCGGACACAGATCTTGCTCTAACAAAGACCACCCCTAGCACAAAGACACTAGCAAGAATCTGACACTGATCATGCTCTAACAGAGGCAATCCCTAGCACAAAGACACTAGCAAGAATCTGATCATGCTCTAACAAAGACCATCCCTAGCACAAAGACACTAGCAAGAATCTGATCATGCTCTAACAAAGACCACCCCTAGCACAAAGACACTAGCAAGAATCTGACACTGATCATGCTCTAACAAAGACCACCCCTAGCACAAAGACACTAGCAAGAATCTGACACAGATCATGCTCTAACAGAGGCAATCCTTAGCACAAAGACACTGGCAAGAATCGGACACAGATAATGATATAATAATGGCCATTCCTTGCACAAAGACACTAGCAATAATCGGACCGAGGTCACGATCTAACAGAGACAATCCCTAGCACAGAGACACTGGCAAGAATAGGGCACATATCATGCTCTAGCAAAGACCATCCCTAGCACAAAGACACTAGCAAAAATCGGACACAGATCATGCTCTAACAAAGACCATCCCTAGCACAAAGACACCAGCAAGAATCGGACACTGATCATGCTCCAACAGAGGCAATCCTTAGCACAAAGACACTAGCAAGAATCGGACAGAGATCATACTCTAACAGAGGCAATCCTTAGCACAAAGACACTAGCAAGAATCGGACAGAGATCATACTCTAACAGAGGCAATCCCTAGCACAAAGACACTAGCAAGAATCGGACAGAGATAATGCTCTAACAAAGGCCACCTCTAGCACAAAGACACCTGCAAGAATCGGACACAGATGATGCTCTAACAAAGACATCCCTAGCACAAAGACGCTAACAAGAATCGGACACAGATGATGCTTACGGGGTGAAGAACAATGTGAAAGAGTTTATAAATTGTAATGACCAAATGGTACATTTTGCCGTTTGTAACTGGGTCCAAAAATATTAACACCATAATGTGCTTGAGCGGTCATGTTTACAATCTCACATGGTCACAAGAGTCGTTGGTCAGCTCTGTGTTCTTGTCCCGACCATGCCATGTGGCCAAGCCATCTAGATATTCACATCTCCGCCTTCCTCTTGTTCTTTTCTCCTAAATCTTGCCAGTTGTCACCAAGTTCTCCAAACTATTTCTTCTCATAACGTGCTCAAAATAGTTTGAATGTATACGTCTAATTCTCTAATCAATTTATGGCTTTCATTTATTTCTTGTAGGACTTGCTAATAGATGTTTCTGTCTGTCATGGTGTTCTTTGCATTTACCTGAGAAACCACACTTCCACTGCCATAAGATGTTTTTCAGCTTATCTGCTAACTGTCCATGTCTCACATCCATACAAAAGTACAGGCTCTATGTAGCATTTCAACACCTTTCTTCTCGTTGCAATTGACATCTATTTATTGATCAGTTCCATAAGCATATCAATACAGTAACATACTATGCACATCTTAGGAAACGACGTAGGAGGGTTTGCATGAGACTGTCTTCTTCTCATCCAAAACTTCATCTGTAAAATCCCAGCAGTCATTAATACGGTCTACAATGCGCTTGATGTAAGCTGGGTAAATATAGGGTGTATTTTTAACGCTGTGCAATGTTTAAAAATATTGCCAGTCCAAGTTTTGTATTCACCCTCTGTACAGTTTATGGAACATAATAGGTAAATACAAAACTTGGACCTGCAATATTTTCAAACACTGCACAGTCATTAAAAATACACCCTGAACGTATGCTCCATTTGGAGATGAAAGACAGAAGAGAACGATCTTCTACTTCTTTCGTTCGCTTGAGATATATATATATATAACTGCAATGTTGTCTCTTGTATGAATGTAACAGTGTTTTTTAGTTCACTCAGCGGTCCATAGAATTTAACTTCCACTGTCGTCTCTCTAGGCCAGAAGGCTTGCCTAGATATGTTATAATTTAGGCAGTCTTGGAGTATGTGCTCTGCTGTCTGCGACGTCAATCCACATGTGTCCATAAGCTGGCAATCGTCTTGAGCAGGTTTGGTGGCTTTCTGACTGATTTAATAATTGATTATTTGGTTGTTTCGGGATTTGAAATTTAAATATTGAGCACAACCCACTAATGGCAACGCTGATCGTATTCTGGTATGAACCTAAGGCCTATCCACGTCAATATGGAAGCACTATACTCGAGTTTCGCTCTCGTTTGAGCTCGTCAGTATTGCATATCCCTGACAGGATCCGGAAACAAGCCCCGGATCACTGGCGTGTGAAGCGGGTGTGGAACCACGCGGCACACGCTGGACACAGCACAGCCAAATTTTCATACCAGAATATTACAACGTCACCGATCGTAGGCTATGCTCAAGATAGCCCAATCGCCGCGACTGACGTCCGTCAATCGATGTGGACCCGAACGATCAGGACTTCTCACTGGCAAGGAACACCAGGCTTTCAAAAATCCAGTGAGCAATAATCAAATTGATTATTTGGGTTTTTCGGGATTTGAAATTTAAATATTGAGAACAACCCACTACTGGCAACGCTGATCGTATTCTGGTATGAACCTAAGGCCTATCCACGTCAATATGGAAGCACTATACTCGAGATTCGCTCTCGTTTGAGCTCGTCAGTAGTGCATATCCCTGACCGGATCCGGAAACAAGCCCCGAATCACTGGCGTGTGAAGCGGGTGTGTAACCACGCGGCACACGCTGGACACAGCACAGCAAATTATCATACCAGAATATTACAACGTCACCCATCGTAGGCTATGCTCAAGATTGCCCAATCTCCGCGACTAACGTCCGTCAATCGATGTGGACCCGAACGATCAGGACTTCTCACTGGCAAGGAACACCAGGCCTATTAAAATCCAGTGAGCAATAATCAAATTGATTATTTGGGTTTTTCGGGATTTAAAATTTAAATATTGATCACAACCCACTACTGGCAACGCTGATCGTATTCTGGTATGAACCTAAGGCCTATCCACGTCAATATGGAAGCACTATACTCGAGATTCGCTCTCGTTTGAGCTCGTCAGTAGTGCATATCCCTGACCGGATCCGGAAACAAGCCCCGAATCACTGGCGTGTGAAGCGGGTGTGTAACCACGCGGCACACGCTGGACACAGCACAGCAAATTATCATACCAGAATATTACAACGTCACCCATCGTAGGCTATGCTCAAGATTGCCCAATCTCCGCGACTAACGTCCGTCAATCGATGTGGACCCGAACGATCAGGACTTCTCACTGGCAAGGAACACCAGGCCTATTAAAATCCAGTGAGCAATAATCAAATTGATTATTTGGGTTTTTCGGGATTTAAAATTTAAATATTGATCACAACCCACTACTGGCAACGCTGATCGTATTCTGGTATGAACCTAAGGCCTATCCACGTCAATATGGAAGCACTATACTCGAGTTTCCCTCTCGTTTGAGCTCGTCAGTAGTGCATATCCCTGACCGGATCCGGAAACAAGCCCCGGATCACTGGCGTGTGAAGCAGGTGTGTAACCACGCGGCACACGCTGGACACAGCACAGCCAAATTATCATACCAGAATATTACAACGTCACCCATCGTAGGCTATGCTCAAGATTGCCCAATCGCCGCGTCTGACGTCCGTCAATCGATGTGGACCCGAACGCTGTGTCCAGCGTGTGCCGCGTGGTTACACACCCGCTTCACACGCCAGTGATCCGGGGCTTGTTTCCGGATCAGGTCAGGGATATGCACTACTGATGAGCTCAAACGAGAGCGAAACTTGTGTATAGTGCTTCCATATTGACGTTGATAGGCCTTAGGTTCATACCAGAATACGATCAACGTTGCTAGTAGTGGATTGTGCTCAATATTTAGATTTAATAATTATTTTCTTTTAGTGGTATGTAACGGGCACATCAGGTTGTTCTTCTTTTGCTCCCTCCTTAGCTAATCGATCAGCTTTCTCGTTTCCGGGTACTAAACAGTGGGATGGTGTCCACTGTATGGTGACCTTATGCTGACTGCTAAGTTCAGGAAGTAGTGTCCTTTGTACTGGCAATGTCCCAGACAGGAGTGCCTCGAGTCCTGATTTTGCATCTGTCAATAGCACCACAGGTTGTGGACCGTGGCTGTTATTTAGTAATTTCTCTGTTCCTATCTTGATTGCCTCAATTTCAGCAACACAGTTATGGCAGTACTTTCCTGTTGGTACTCTGGCCGTGTTCCTAGTATTAATTGGGTATTCTATGTACACCCCCGCTCCTTCATTTCGAACAGCATTTTCTGCTGACCCATCTATGTAGACTCCGATGCAGAGGTCCTGTGGGTATTCTTCATCAAGGAAGCCGAGAGTGGCTATTCTGCGCTGTACACTGTTCTGTTCTTCCTTGTCAAATATTCCTCTCACTTGTGTCTGGATTTGTAGCAATAGCCTATGTTGCTCTTTCCATAGAGTTCGGTCTCAGTGGGATACCACCATGGGCAGATCGGTGGTTTATCTGCAAGGTCGTTTGGCCTGATGGATAAAACTGCTTCTTTTCAATCACCCCATAGCTAATTTTTCAAATCTGTTCTTCATAGGATGGCCTGGCAAGTTGAGGAACTTTTCTGCTTGTTTTAGCGTTTTCGTATATCTGCGCTCTTTCAGTGCTTGCGTCCTCCTCATCTTCTCCATCTCCACTATTGGGGTTGATCTCATCCCTCCCGTGGTGACTCTAAGTGCTTGATTTTGCACCTTGTCCAGCTCTTGTAGTGTGGTTTTAATGCTGAACGCCACGGAGTTGACCCGTATTCCAGGTGTGGTCGTATGCTCTGTTGATAAACTTTGATAAGTATTTTCCCACTGGCTCCCCATGTGGTTCCACTTAGCTTTCTCAGAATGGCTATTTTCCTTCTGGCGTTTCCTACTGCTTTGTTGATGTGCTTTCTCCATGTCAGCCTGTCATCAAATGTTACTCCAAGGTATGTTGGTTCTTTATCTTCTCTTAGGGGTGTTCCATTTATCTGGATGATTCCTGCCTTTTGTTTTGGAGATAGGGTAAATAGAGTGGTGCTGCACTTGTCAGTGTTTATGATGACACACCATCTATTTACCCAAGCAACAAATGCATCTACAGCTCTTTGTAGCTATCCTGTGGCCACTGATGCATGTTCATTTGTGCTCCATAGAACCAGGTCATCAGCGTATATTTCCGCTTTAATTCAATGTGGTAGCTTAGCAACAAGATCATTCATGAAGATTAGAAAAAGTGTGGGGGACAAAACTCCGCCCTGGGGGACACCGTGACGCAGTAGCACTTTCTTGCTCTTGAGTCCGTCTATCTGTACTCGGGCTCTTCTGTTGTGCAAGAACGCTTTCGCCCATTTATACATTCTTCCATTGACTTTACAGTTTTTCAGTTTCTTCATCAGACCTTCTTTGTCAAAGGCTTTCTTCAGATCTATCAATGCCGTAAGCATCAATTTCTTCTCTTGGAATGCATCCTCAATTTCTTGAGAGAGGTAGGTTGTCTGATCTTCCGTAGAGTAACACTGCCTAAAGCCAGCCTGCTGTGGCACAAAGATGTTTTGACTTTCAATGTATGTGATTGATGATGCGCTCCATTCTTTTGTAGGGACAGCTGGTGAGGATAAATGGTCTGTAGCTGGAAGCATTGGAACTGTCTTTTCCTGATTCAAGGAGAGGTATCATGATTGCTTCTCTCCAGGCAACCTAAGGTCCAGCTGTTATTGGAGATCTACTTTGGCCTCTGTTCCAAGGTTCCTGATCATTTCATTCGAGGTACCATAAGCTCCAGGTGACTTTCTCATTTTCAGTTTTGATATTGCTAGCTCCAGTTCGTTGATTGTGATAGGTGCCTCCAGAACCTCATGTACTATTACGCACACGTGTGTCTGCGCATGCATGTGCATGCATAAACATCTAGAGCATTAAAGCTATTTTTCGATGCCAGAGACTCGCCGCCACCCCTTCTCCTGTTAGTTACAACAGGTCTGTCACGTGAAGGCAAAGAGTTGGACTTTTGCTGTAGAGGTGTGAATGCACGAACCATGGATATTTATGCAAATTTGGGTGCTCACCCCAACTCTGCTTCCCCTGCTACATAACAACAACATTTGGAACCCAGACGAGGAAGATGAAGTGTTACTTTTACTTGTTGGTTAACGTATAGTGTAGATTGATTGATAGTGTAGAAACATCTACAATAGATAAACAATGTGAAGGCAAAATTAAAGATCTGAAATATGGTTATGTAGAAGAATAGAAAGAATACTGTGGCAGGAGACGGGCCAAACAGAGAAATATTACAAACTCTGGGATTTCAGAAAACAATACAGAAACAGATCAAAGTAAGACAATTAAGATGCTTCATCCATTAAGAAAAGACACCAGATGTTTTAAATTGAAATGTCAGGGTCAAGAAAGCAAAAGGAAGACAGTATTGCAGATTGATGTATAGCATCATTTAAATGAACTGGAAGGAGCTTGTATGCACCATGAAGACTCATGACAAAGGACGTATGAGACTCATAACAATCGAATTTCAATACGAAGATGGCAGTTGATAGATTGATTTAGAACTTCATTCACTTTTAAAAATATAATTTTTATGTGGGATAACCAATGCCTACTTTGCCATCTTTTCCAACTCCAACTTTAAGAACCAGCCTTGAAATACACTTATGAACTTCAGGCTCGGTCCAAATAATTCTCCCAATAAATTCCGTACCCAGTTGACACATTGCGAGGAAAGCGAAAGTTCTTGGAAGGTGAGTTATTCTAAAACTTCCATGCTCCAAACATCACACCCAAAACATCTATCAAGATGCCAAAACAGCGTTCAAGGACAGGAACAAACAGTCGTATTAGTAATTTCTCTGAATTTCCAGTCCGAATTCGTCAGTATTTGTTACATGTAAAAATAGATAATTGAAGTGACTAAGGTGCGAGAAAAACAGATGAAAGCAAAACTGCGCATTCGGTAAACAAACTTCTCATTAATAGCGGCACTTCGGAATTTTACTACCGGGACCTCCAAATCTAGGTGCAGAACTCCAGAGTCGATGATCAATCCGCAAACAGGTGTTCATTAGGGACAAATAAATGCACGTGGAATGCACATCAATAGAGACCGTATATCTCAACTCACGGAGGAAATCATTAACATGCATTCTCGTTTGATTTAAATGTCTTCTTCTTCTTCTTCGTATTCTTCTTCTTCTCCCCCTCCTCCTCCTTCTTCTCCTCCTCCTCTTCTTCCTCCTCCTCCTCCTCCTCCTCCTCCTCCTCCTCCTCCTCCTCCTCCTCCTCCTTCTTCTTCTTCTTCTTCTTCTTCTTCTTCTTCTTCTTCTTCTTCTTCTTCTTCTTCTTCTTCTTCTTCTTCTTATTCATCATCTTATGATGATGACCAACATCATCATCATCATCTTTATCCTCTACTTCTACTTCTTATTATTATTTTTATAGTCATCATTATCACCATCCTTCTCTTCTTCTTTTCCCTTCTGCTTTTTGTCTAGTTTTCTTCTTTTTCTGCTTATTTTTTTTCTTGTTGTTCTTTTTCCTTCTCTTCTTCTTCCACGCCTCCACTCTCTCCTCCTTCTTCTCCTTCCTCTTATTCCGGTCACAGAACTATTGCGCACCCCATCCTGACTATAACCCTATTAAATTACACAAGACATCTGAAAGAAAACTGCGATTGCCATATGATCGCCTTGTGCTATTTTGAGCCTTTGTTACTCCATTTCCCCGTTTATATAAGCCTATTTTACATTCTTATTACTGTCAAACACTCATTGCAAATGGGAGATACAGACCACTAACTTTGGCGTCTGTGCGGTGTAAATTCCTTATGGAAAAGTGCACAGTACCGAGTAACCTGATGTAAGATTGGAGCTTTTTACATCATACAGGATGTCTGCCTGCTGATTTGGAATTTATCACAGTGCAACAGCTGTTTGTAGTTTGGTTAATTTAAACTAAAGATTACACCAGTTGCTGGTTGCTGACAGAAGAAAGCCGGGCTTAGATCTTGGAAGCCGAAGTAGAGTAATGGCTAGACGCTGGAGTTGCCGACTCGGTGGTCATAAGTTCGAAACCTCAACGAGGTGAAGATTTAAACGTTGACTTGAGCTCCCAGGTTGACCCAACATTAAAGTGGTACCAGGAAATGTTCTGTGAAGTAAAGGTGGTCGGGGAGATATTGACCACGTTACTCACCGAGTGCGAACTGGTCTATAAGAATATACGAGCGTTGGTCGGAAAGTTATGCACCAGAATTAGTATCCCAGCTAACAATAAAGATAAGAGCATTAAATTTGCATAAATTTAAGTTTATAATATCTTGAAGGTGTATACCAAGTTGCACCTCTGGAAACCAATTATAACTGCGACACAAAACCGTTGAAATAGGAAATATTAATGACCTACGTTACAAGCAGAGGATTGAAAACTAGGGGGTGGGGGGGGGGCATCGACCAAATGTGGTGGAATGTACTGTCCCAGCCACTTTACAGTCCAGACCTGGCACCTTCAGCTGTCCATCTGTTCGGTCCCCTTAAGAATGATATCCGTGGGACAAAGTTTAGAGACAACGAGGGAGTGATTAATGCAGTGAAGAAATGGCTACAAGAACTGGACAAAATGTGTACAGATCTGGGATACATAATTTTGTTTCAAGATGGCGCAAAACCGTTAAAGTTGATGGGGATTATGTTGTGAAGTAGAAATGTTAGCTGCACATGTTCATGAACACTGTGACTAAATTTCATTTATATATTATTAGCGGTTACAGAAAAAATCACAACAACAGAAATGAGATTCCTGAGAAGAATGCTCAATGTATCAAGAAGAGATAAGATCAGAAATGAAGAAATCAGGACTAATGTGGGGGTTGTAGCTGCTCTAGATTTTATTGGAATGCAGCAAGTCTAATGGTTTGGCCATGCAAGTAGGCTACCAACTAACAGTACACCACAATAAGCAATGATGTACAGACCAGAGGGAAGCAGAGGAAGAGGCCGACCACGTAAACGATGGACGCAGGGAATAAGAGTCCATGGGAATATCGATACATGAAGCCCATAAGCGGGCACTCTCCCGCTGTTTATACTTCATCTCGACACCGCGAGGTACAAGAAGAACAAAATGAGATGAACGGTTACAGATAAAATAATTGTCGTGCCTAATTTTCTGACTTACTCTCGCATATTCGGAATCATATGCCCAGTACGCCTAAGGGTGTCTTAAAAGGAACTTTACTTTTGCTGGCTAACTCGCGTCTTAGTCTTTGAGTTCTAGTCCCCTACAGGACAACGGATATGTATCTCCTGGCTGTAAAATAACACTACTAACTTGTGAACTGAGTGGTGACCGCTTTATTTCTTGAAATCGTACAAACATCATGCCACGAACACCTTGGAGAGATTCGCAAAGTGTTGATTTCTGTCAAGACGTCTTTGTTAATCTGATCTTTTCTAGGACCCTTTGGGCAGTCGCTCTGTGTGGCGATGAGGTTACGGACACAATTCGTAATCCCGCATACCGCCTTCGAAGCACAGCTGCGAGAGATTTGGCAGCAGACCACCTTGCGTTGGGTTTCATACAATGGTATGACTGCCGGTCGTTGAGAAAGAAATGGCAAACTACTGAACGTAAACTTGCCAAGAGATCACGAACGGTCAAAATAATTATGTGGTTGACTTCGGAGTCTCCCCCCACCACACAATCTCCCCACACCCACCCACACACTTCCCGCACCCATCCCTACCCACATCCGCAACCCACACACATCCTCCACCCACCTAATCTCCCCACCCACACACACGCCACACCCATACCCCACCCCAGCGGCAGGGAGATAACTATCTGAATGACTTAGCCCCATGACATAATCGGGACTAGAACAAAGACCTGATCCAAAACACTGGCGATCGCTGAGATAAAATGCATGACCGTCCATGATTACCCACACTGCAAATGATGATGCTTGCTTGTTGCTTGTGTTCGCTGGCTTGAGCTCCAACGCGAAGTCCTGTATGTCGGATGAAGGCATCCTGTTGTCCAACATCAATGTGATGTCATACAGGACCTGAAGTTTGCGTGAGTATCCGTTGTCCCATGTCTGGCTTATTGGTGTGCAGACTGGTGGTTCCTCGCCGTACAGGCAGACACTCTCCGACTTCGGAGGAATTGGCGACCCTACTGACTTTAGCCAGGACCCCGAAGGGACCTGTTGCCCAGGACGCTCGACGAGGACGCGTCAATAGGTCTTGGCCAGTATATAACCCGGCCCTGGTGCCTTGGAAACACCTCTGCGTCCCTGAAAATGATGATAATGAAGACCATGAATGGAGAGAAGAAACACAAAATAGAAATGACCTGTGTTGAGACGAGCATGCAACTTTCCCGCAAAGCCTTTATTCCTATTTGACGCATAATCTCTTCTGATTATCATACATTGATAAATTCCTCCGACCATTGAAATTGTGTGAGAAATAAATCTAAAGGTATTTATCGTAACTTATTAAAGATACTGGAAAGAAGAGGAAAGTAGAGGATAAACTAGGTTATAGTCACACTGGCATAGCGCTTTTCGAGCCTGCTTACCAAAATAATGGTCCAGATTCAATTTCTGGCAGTAGCAGAATCCCCCCCCCCCCCACACACACACACAGTGCGGCTTAAGGGTCAAACCAGCCTCATAAATTGGACACATGGTGATTTCCAGAATCTTCTGGAAATTATCTCGGAAGGAAACACTACAGGGAAGGAAACTGAATACTTAACCTCGACATGCCGTGACACAGAGTAAAAGTCAAACACCTCACATATTTCACCCGTCATGATATTGCTTAAAAGATTAAGATCAGTCACCTTCACATAGCGATAGTGGCAATCCGAAGGAATGACTGACTGGCTGGAACCTGACCGCCTTGAAACAAAATGGAGTTATACCCCTCTATAGCACAAAGCCTGAGCTGAATTTCGAGATCATGTGTTGCCAATGCAGCATGATCTTTCTCTCGGCCTGCCTAGTTTACTCCAAAGGAAAGGAAACACCAATACGCCTGGAACAAGACAGGCTGCAGAAGCTGCCGGATCAGCAAAACGATGCTGTAACTGTCCGTCTATTCATTCTAGACCAGTTGCTTAAGGCCTGGTCTGCACTGCCATGACATTTAGTCTTTAGGTTGCATGTCCTCGCAGTAGGGTAAGGCTTGTACCCTCCTAATTGCGCTCCTCCTCCGGGGTGGGGGGGGGGGGAATGTCGGAGTTAGTGAGCACCACCCAACATTGGACGCTAATAGAAAGCAGGCAACAGAGTCTACCGTCGTACAGTAGCCCAGTCATATCTAAAACCTGACTTTCATCCGACGGAATACTTTGACATAATTCACAGTCAACTAAACCACAGTCTTACTGCATGAGTGCTAATCAATACCTGCTAATTTCTTCCGCCCACCATTGCACCCCCAGCCGTACGCTGCATTACCGCCCCTGAGTCCAAACCCTGGTATGATGCATTAACTCCCCTTGACGGCAACCCAATCAAATTCAAGTTACATCACACCAGACCCCCAACAGGTGAATCCAAACATCTCTGACACCTGTGGAATATTACCCCTGACACTGATACGTCTGGGTGCTCCAGCTGAATTAAAATGAGATATTTCTGATGGAAGCTGGGGGTGTTTGAGCGGGAACGGTTGCAAAGCTGCCAGCGTACGGGAGGTCTTCATTGATTGTTCGCCAGCATTCGCTGAGCTCTTCTCCAGAGATTTAACTCTTTCTAAACCCAGTGCCCCACCCCACCTACAGTGGTTAATGCATTACATAGGCTGCTTAGCTCTTTAAAACCTAATAACGCTATGGCTTTAAAGAAGGGCGCACAATTCTATTCTGCTTCCTCTCCCACCTCCTTTAATTTACCCCCAGGCCACTCGTTTCGCTACTAGTGAGATTGACCTTTCCCTCCTCTCATTTCAGTGTCCCTGGGAGCCTCCGTGGCGAAGTGGTCAAGCCGTCTGCCTCGTGCTCTAAAGGTCATAGGCTCGATTCCAGGCTACGTCGTTCGGTTCACGAGTGCAGTTTTCTCGGAGACTCCTGGGGGTCGTCGCTGGAGCTACGAAGTTCGTGCTTTGTGCGACGCTTTCGCAGGCCGCCCTGCGGAAAGGGACCGAGCCATATGGGATAAACCCAGTGCAATGAAGACGATCATCGCGACTTTTAAGACTTTTGTTTATATCAATGTCCCTTACCTATTTCCGGTCAACTGACCTACAGCTGGCGTGCTCTCGTCATATGAGCACTCCCTATGAACGTTACACGGCCTGTCGTAATCAAAGGCTTAACGGCCAGAGGGTCGACTTCACAGCACCGGATTTATCCCAGAAGATCCGTCTCTTTCTGCAGAGCGACCTGTTGAAAGCATGGCACAGAACCCGAGAACATTACACTAGTGAACTGAATAGAGGATTTTGGAACGATCCCACGAACTTTCCAGCGTTAGGCAGGTGGTTTAATTTAAAACCCTCTACCTCTCCCTCTACCTGTCAAATCCAAATCATTTAAGTAAATTTTGTATACTTTCTCTGTTGTTGTATCAGTGCCTGTTTGACGTGTGAGTGCTGATGAAGGCTCGAGCTGGATTGTCCATTGTGTCGCAGATTTGTCTTTAGTTTAGTTTAGTTTAGTAGACGGATCAAAATCACGGCACACGGGTTTAACCCTTAAGTGCTCCGTTCTACTCCTAATTCAAGCCTAAGTCCGGAGAATCTCAGCTCAGCTCAGTGCACGAACTCCGTAGCACGGGCGAGGATCCTGGAATACTTTGGGTAGATTTTAAACTCGAAATTTTGCCCGGGCAGCTTAGTTAGTCCAATCTTTTCCGATTCCCAACTGCCAGGGGAATTTTTACGCGCGCAACAATACACACGGGCGCCCGATCTCACTACCCACAGACCAGGGGAAATTTTGTTACTAGAAGTCTACGTGAAAAACTCCCGGTCCTCACAGGGGCTTGAACCCGGGACCTCCAGCACTCGAGGTGGACACCATACCTCCAGACCACTCATCCCCCAGATTTATCACAAGGAAAGATGAACCGAGTCAAGCGAATGCTTATACTAACACTTCATTAGGGCACATACACAAGGACAGCTAGAATATTTTTTCTAGAACATTTAAATGCCATCATCATCGTCAACTGTCTACCCCACTGGCGTGGGCGATCCACACCTTGAGATCACCAAGGACATGAATCACTTCGTGTACTGACACCCTTCCGTGCCATGGCACAAGGATCTCAAGAACTGTACCTCTTTGTCTTCCTCTGTTTTTCTTTCCGCATATATTTCCTATTGTCACAGTATGTTCTAGTTTTTCTACTTCTCGCACTGCGGAGAAAATATGATGACTGCCTCTTTCTGATGCTTGTAATAAGTTATCTTTGTGTCTCAGCCTCTATCTAAACGCTTAGATTACTCGGTTTAGTTGCCCAAGGAGTGTTTACTATTCTGCTATAAAACCTCATTTCTACAGCTTCTATAGAATTGTTGCTTCTGTATTAATTGCCCAGTATTCACAGACAGGTGTTTAAACTTATTCTATGTGACATGCAAAAGTAATTTTTGCAACTTTCAATGACAAGGACTAATTACATATATGTAATTCACATGTTTAATATCATCACTAAGTGCCCTGCCAGCTGGCATAGGCGTTCATGTCTCTCCACAGATCTTGGTCTCTGTTGATGATATTCCTCCGTGCCACCGTCTCAGTCCATCAAGGATAATATCTCTTGGTCTGCCTCTGCCTCTCTTTCCTTTTATCTTTCCAGTAGTCACGTTGTTCTACTATGCCTCTCTCCTCATCACATGACCAAAGAAGTGGAATGTACCGCGACAAATAAACATGCCTAGAGCAGTCGGTGATTAAATATCAAATGCTGTTGATTTTGTTGAGAGCTAATGCAGGCAATTATTGACCGGAGCTTGACACAAAACGGACGTGCCTCACGTGCAAGTCAAACGTTTCGTGAAAAATCTTTATCGACGAAGAAATATAATATCTGCATGTTAGTTTCTCCCCCGATGGTGTTTCCACCTTGTCGTGGTGGGGGAGCTTGAGTTTCTCAATGACCCTGAGAGCTATGCCGGCGGTAGCGTAGCTACCAGCAGGGCCTCCCAAGCCGGACAGGTCAAAGGGTAGAGAACAGACAAAGAGAAACACCCTGGTCCTCCAGGTTGGGGGTTGAAGCGTGGGGTTAACATCCCCACCTTTGAAAAAACCTTTCTTTGTTACGAAACAAATACATGAGCCTCGATATCGGACTGACTTATCTGGACAACGACCTTGGAACGTTAAAGGACTTTTGAGATTTGGAACATGGAATGTACGGACACTATATCGAGCTGGAGCGGCCGAAGAACTAACCCGGGAGCTAATTGAATATCAAATGGATATAACAGCAATTCAAGAAATAAGGTGGCCAGGAGAGGGTACTTTAGAGCAAAATGGAATGATTATAATATATGGAGGAAACACCCAAAATAAACATGAATTAGGAACAGGATTTGTCATCAAAAAAGAGTTATGGGGGAACGTTTTAAACTTTAAAGCTTTTAATGACAGGATTAGTAAATTACGAATAAAAGGTAAATGGAAAAATATAATGATGATTAATGTACATGCACCTACTGAAGAGAAAGAAGATGATATTAAAGAAGACTTTTATAATGATCTGGAAGATGTCATAGAAGAAACCCCCAAACAGGACATCCTGATTGTGCTGGGAGACTTCAATGCAAAAATAGGTAGAGAGCAAACTAATAAAAAAGTGGCCGGTATGGAAAGCCTACATACAACTTCAAATGATAATGGATGGAGAGTCATTAACCTGGCAGAAGCCAAAGGACTGCAGGTTAGCAGTACCAGACTACAAAGAAAGGATATACACAAACAAACTTGGAAATCATGTGACAAGAGAACCTATAATCAAATAGATCACATTTTAATTAACAACAGAAATGCATCAAACATACAGCAAGTCAGAAGTTATAGAGGAGCTCAGTGCCACAGTGACCACTTCCTCGTTGGAGCAAAATTTAAAATAAAACTTAAGAGAGCTTTCTATACTAAATTACAAAGATTACACCCAACATATAACAGAGAAAAACTGCAAGACATTACAGTCAAAGAGAAATTTACAGATGAAATAAAATGTAAACTTGAAACTCTGCAAAACCCTTTGGAGGAAAGCATTGACCAAACTTGGTTGAACATCAAGAATACAATTCAGTCTACCGCAGGAGAATGTCTCGGTGTGTTAACCACGCATAGAAAGAACAGATGGTTCAATCAAAAATGTGAAGAAGCAGTCATTATGAAGAAGAATGCCAGACATGTATGGTTAAATGACATCAATAACATCCAAAAGGAAGAGCATTATAGAAATGAATGTAAAGAGGCTACAAAAATAGTCAGACAGCAGAAGCGAGAATATATGAGTAATATAATCAAAGATATGGAAACTAATCACCAGAAAAATGAATCTAGAAAATTTTTTAAAGAACTGAAGTCAATGAAACGAGGGCACCAACAAAACACATATGGTTTAAAAGACAAAAATGGGAATATGATAAATACCAATGAGGAAATGTGCAACACATGGAAAGAATATTTTATTAAATTACTAAATTGTGAAGCTCCAAGTAACATTTTCTCACAGGAAGAGGTTGTAACATGCGAACCACAAATTGAAGAACCTACATTTGAAGAAATCCTATATGTAATCACACGACTTAAAAACAATAAGGCAACTGGGACTGATGGAATTGCTGCTGAATTTATAAAGGCAGGTGGCCATGCATTGCATCTAAAGCTATACGAACTAATAATAAAAATCTGGAGGACAGAAGAATTACCCCATGACTGGAAAGAGTCATTATTGATACCTATCTTTAAGAAAGGAGACAAGTTCCAATGTGGAAATTATAGAGGAATATCACTACAGTCCACAAGCTATAAGATACTATCCGCAGTATTACTAAATAGACTAAAACCATATTCAGAAGACATATTAGGTGACTACCAGGCGGGTTTTAGACAAAACAGATCAACAATAGATCAGATATTTATCTTACGACAAATAGCCGAGAAACATTGGGAATATAAAAGAGATCTCCATAACATTTTTGTGGATTTTAAAAAGGCTTATGATAGTGTCCATAGGAATAGTCTATGGAATGCTATGCAGGAATTTGGAATACCAAGGAAGTTAATCAACATGACCAGACTATGCATGGAAGATACTTATAATATAGTAACATATAAAGGCAGGAAATCAGACCCCTTCCAAATAACATCTGGCTTGAAACAGGGTGATGCACTATCGCCGCTACTCTTCAATCTGGCTCTAGAGAAAGTTGTAAGGAAG
>OY992879.1:134277571-134377571 GCA_963921405.1 Cepaea hortensis | reverse complement strand
TCACCTCATACAGCTATTTCACATCGATATCACAGTGTATATCACATTATTCTTATTTCAGATACGATGATTATTTTTGTTTCTCACGTGCGGTTGTTTAACATGCACATTGATGAACGTAAGAGGGGTGATTGGAAGGACCGAATGTAAGACGGGCCTGCGTGCCCAATTTGTGACCCGTTGCAAACTGTGTATTTTTTTTCTTTCATAATTTGATATGTTATGTTGTCCTGGCAAAATAAAATGTTTTTTTAAGTGAAAATGAGTTGTCTTTTAGATATTGTGAGGAAAATAAGAAATGTTCTGTACTAAATGGTACTGTTCAATAACGAACTAAACTGATACGTATATTAGAATCAGAGCTGTCATCATTTTCACTGTCCAATTCGCTGTCTTCAGAACTAGAAGTAACTTCATCATTGTCATCAAATAGTAACTCCTGAATTTTTTCTTTCGTAAGTGGACGTTTACGACTTGTCATGGTGTTCTGTTTTATTCGAAAATTAGCATCTGAAAAAAAAAAAAAATGAAAACCCAGCCATGTTGTTCATGCACGTACTCTGTAGATTCCAAGCTTGCTAATAAAAACTATGCAAATACATGCCCATAGGATACATGTATGTACGCATACATCTACACAAGCTATACTATGCATAAATTATAATCATACTACAAAGTTATAAATTATAATCATAATAAAATCACAATAAAAAGTTTTTTGTTCTTTCGTACCTTTTTTTTCTTGTTTACTGTCCACTTTCACTTTTGGCATCACGTGATGACCTACTTTTATCTTCCGCTGTTGAACTGGCTGTTGGATTAGCCGCCCTATGCATTTCCTATGCTATTTTTGTATTAACACGAGTTTACTCGGGACGCACGGCACACAGAAGACTTTTACATCTGATGACGAGTTAACTCGTGATGCACGGTTAAAGCCAACAATTTTTATGACGAGTTAACTCGTGACACACGGTAAAGGGGTTAACATGCACATTGATGAACGTAAGAGGGGTGATTGGAAGGACCGAATGTAAGACGGGCCTGCGTGCCCAATTTGTGACCCGTTGAAAATATAGTTCGTTTGTTCGTTCGAACGCCGAGCGGTATCAAGACAAGTCACCTGAACAAATCAAGAAGTCTGATACGGGGGACGAAAATGTCTCGCAAGACTAACAGCAAGAAACAAGAGACACGCAAGATGTGCAGCGTGGGAGCCGCCAAGACCTCGAAGAAGACGACCGTTGAGATCCTGCCTGCTAGCTACATCAAAGAACCTGAAACTACAGCTACCACTGAAGCTACCACGAGGCAGAAGATAGACAGCCCACCACATACAAGATCCAAGACAGCCGAAAAGAAGGAGGAGAAAGACAAAAGAGCCGGAAACACTGACTCAAAAACAGTCCGATGGGTTGTAAAGCGGGTTCAAGTTGAGCTGTCAGACGAACAAATCCTCAAGCAGCTGCAAGAAGAGAATCTCAACAGCAAAATCTTGAAGGCGGAGCGGATCCTGACATATTCAAAGATTCCTACGACGCTGGCGGTGGTGACAACTGAAGGCAGCGAGATACCACACCAGGTATCGATCAACCAGAAACTACAACAGCCTGAAGGATTCATACCAAGAATCACGCAATGTTCCAGATGCCAGAGGGCCCGCCACAGCAGAGCAACATGTCGCAGTAAGACAGAAACCTGCCGATACTGCGTCAATCACCATAACTTCAAGGAGTGTCCGCTGGCCAAGTTGGACACGGACTTCCGAGCACCCAACAGCAAAAGAAAGTGCGCCAACTGCCTGGGCAAACATGGAGCAAGATACTTGGGCTGTCCGTACCTCCAAAGACACAGAGACGTGCTAAAGATCGTCATCACTACAAAGACACCATTTAAAGACGCAAGACGGAGGAGACAGCCATGTGCATCTCACAAGCGGAAAAAGCTCAGCTGCAAGACCAGATAGATGAGCTAAAGAAGCAAATCAAGCTACTCCAAACATCAACACCGAACAACAACAATGAAAAGCTGCTTGCTGAAATAAAGGAGATCCAGCATAACATCCAATAAGAGGTAGAGCACTTGATACAGACGACAAAGAAGAATGAAGAGATCTTACGAGACACCAAGGCGGCGAGAGAACTCCAAAAAGCAGGAATGGAACTTCTAGTAAAACAAACCAACAGAAACCATACAAGAAATCACAGAGAAACCGCAAGATGAAAACCAACAAGAGACCGAGCCTGAACCGCAAGCCAAAGCCAGCAGCCCAACCACGACGCCCGAGAAATGCAAGGGGAAACCAATATCCCGCCAGTCCTCTGAAGAAAACCTAGAGGAGTACCATGACGATGACACAGTGAACCCACCACCACTTACCTCTGGGAAGCTCCTCGAGGAGAGTGCAAAAGAGGAACTCAGGCGCCAGGAATTCTGAAGGCGGTAGGAAGAAAGAGAGAACAAGAAACCATGGCACTGCCAGACACCTGTGAAATACCCAGATATATACTATGGCGAACACGACAAACCGTTCTATGTAGAAGGCAGAAAGACGATCCCATGGCTGACCACAGAAGAAGAAATGGAAAGACAGCAGAAACTAAAAATCGAGAGAGAACACAAACGCAAGGAAGAAAATGTAAACATCGAAAAGCTCTTAAAGGCAATTCACAAAAAAGGGAGGCAAAAAGACCAAATAAACAGTCCTTATAAGGACTACAACAAGCCAAGCAAGACGCCCCAGGAGCCATCACTGACAACAGGCACAACCAGAGGAGACGGACTCTAAGAAAAACTTGCCGGCCAATGAATCCCCTAGCTGACGTCACAGGCACAAACTTTGCAAACCAATAAGCCAGCTTACACTGGCGAAGAAAAACTTAACAAACTTATTCCGCACCATGAACCACTACAACTATAACCAACGCCACCGAGGCGGTTGAAGGAGGTGGAAAGTTTCTTTTTTTTTTCTACAAATCTGAATCGAATCGGAATTCGTTCGAAGCTACCGATCTTGCCCATTCTTTTATTTCTTATTATTCCCCCTGTCGTTGTTGTTGTTGTTGTTGTTGTTGTTGTTGTTCTTCTTCTTCTTCTTCTTCTTCTTCTTCTTCTTCTTCTTCTTCTTCTTCTTCTTCTTCTTCTTCTTCTTCTTCTTCTTCTTCTACTACTACTACTACTACTACTACTACTACTACTACTACTACTACTACTACTACCACCACCACTGCTGCTGCTGCTGCTCTTTCTCCTTCTCTTCCTTCTCCTCCTTCTCGCCCTCCTCGTCTTCGTCCTCATCCTCATCCTCCTCCCCCTTCTCCGCCTCCATCTTCTTCTTCTTCTTCTTCTTCTTCTTCTTCTTCTTCTTCTTCTTCTTCTTCTTCTTCTTCTTCTTCTTCTTCTTCTTCTACGTCAGAAGGAGACGACGTTGAACGGAATCACTGATTAGCCAGGAAACGTCAGCGTTAGAACCTATCAAGAACGCAGACAACAGATGTCCGATGGCAAAGGCACACCCTTAGTAATGTGTTAATGACGATGATTATCTTCTATTGATTCTTCAGAACCAATGTCGATATATTTCTTATTCTTAGTTCTAAGTTGCTGCTCACGGTATATTCTTTATTAATTCAAATACCGTAATGGTACTACTATTGATTTAACATATTAAAAAGTAATTGTAATAGTAGCAGTAAAATTATCACTTGCAGTAGTAGTAGTAGTAGTAGTAGTAGTAGTATTAGTAGTAGTAGTAGTAGTAGTAGTAGTAGTAGTAGTAGTAGCAGCAGCAACAGCAGCAGCAGCAGTAGTAGTAGTAGTAGTAGTAGTAGTAGTAGTAGTAGTAGTAGTAGTAGTAATAGCAGCAGTAGCAGCAGTAGTAGTAGTAGTAGTAGTAGTAGTAGTAGTAGTAGTAGTAGTAGTAGTAGTAGTAGTAGTAGCAGCAGCAGTGTTTGTAACAGCAGTAGTAGTGGTACTAGTTGATGATGATGATTACAATGATAATGATGATGTTGACTGCTACGACGATGATGATAATGAGTATGATTGCGATGTTGTGGTTGATGATGATGCTATCATGATGATGATGATATAAATGATGTTAAGGATGGAAAAATGGAGGACACGCTGGAGGCGAAAGAGAAAGAACAAGAGTCGAGAATGCAACACCTGCTGAACAGAATGACTACATTGTTGTTGAGATCCGCCGACCCGCTGTCTACCGGCAGACAGATAATATCGATTCATGAAAGAATTAATCATCTGAGAATAAACTGATTACACAAAGGTTTTATTTTTATTTTCCATCGCACACACGTATTGTGTCTGTACAGACTTCCTTGCAGCCACGTTTCACCAATCAAGGGAATGGGGTTGACAGATATTAATGAGAGTCGCAGTTGTTATTAACTCTTTGCATCCAAGTAATCAGAAACAGCAAAACAAAGCGGCTGGCCCAGTGGCTAGGAACGCCGGGTTCTCCTTTCGGAACGGAACGACCGGCTCCTATACCTTTTTTCGAAAAAACCAGCATCGCTGTGTTTCGAACGCGGGTATACGGGCTCACAAACCGCGTTCGCAAGCCCTTAGCCACAGAGACGGCGGGTTCTCCTTCTGGAGGCCAGGGTTATTAAAGACCCAGGTGCGAATCCTCGGTAAGATGCGGATTTTTTCCGTCCGGGGTAAAATAGGAAACCCTGACCAGCACAGTTCGCTGCGACTGCACCAGCCAGGCGGCCTTAATTCTTCAGGCTCAAGATCCCCGCCCCACACCGCAATGTACTACAGTTTATGACGGTTTACAAAAGATGTGGTTTCCTGTGTCCCTTGTTATGTCTTTTTTTTTTCTCCCTCTCGCTGGATTTGAGCTCAAGCGTAGTCCATAGACACTGCTTCTAGTAGTGCTGGACTGAATTTTGCATGTGGATTAGCTTTCCCTATTAACAGGGTCCCTAACCATCAGGCGAACCCACTCCGACTTCAGAGATACTTGTAATTTACTTCCCCAAGTCAACGACGATAGGTCAACATTTTAGTCCAACTGTCCGTTGTAGGGGTCGAACCCCTTACCTCGGCATCAGCACAACGGATGTTTAAGATCACGCGTTCTTAACCATTCGGCAATTCTGACCTACGTTACGTCTTGTAACTAATCTCTTTACAACCATCAATAACTCCTCTTTTTCTTCATCCCGTAATGTATCATAGGCCCTCAACCAGTTTACTCCAAACCCTCCCGTCCTTTGATGTTTCCTGCTGATCTCTCCATATCCCTCCCAAATAATCATCCCCTTCAGTTCTCATTCTTTCATGTATTGTCATTCATTATTTGCCATGCCGGTAAGCGTGGGCGGCCATGTTTCGCTATCTCACACGATCACCAGAGTCGTGGATCAGCTCTGTGTTCTTGTTTCCACCAAACCCCATGACACGTAGCCGAGCCATCCATATATTTACTTCGCTGCCTTCCCCTTGTTATTTTCCCCCTCAATCTTGCCAGCTGTTACAAAGTTCTATAGTTTTTTTCTTTTCATAACGTTCCCCGAAATGTTGACTGTCTACGTCTAATTTCTCTAATCAGTTTGAGGCTTTCATTTGCCTCTTGTTTAGTTGTTTTTCTGTCTGTCAATGGTATTCTTTGCATTTTCCTCAGAAACGACATTTCCACTGCGGTTTTCAATTATTGTAGGCCTCTCTGTATTTTCCTCCGTGAGTTCCAGAGGAAGGAATTTTTAGTTACACAACTAACAGGTTTCCTCAGTGTGTGTACTACCCAGCGCCAACGTCGTTTACAGATGTGTTAAGTCACTGTCATTTTATTAATTTCCTCCATGAGCTTTATATCAGCGGATTGTGTGATGCGATATTAGTGTATTATGCACATGCACAAATTAAAGAATGCTTATAATTTATCAGTACTTATTTTAGTCGTTCTGCAAGTTTCCGATCCATACAGCAGTAATAATTTAACGTTAGAGTTAAATATTCTAAGTTTGCTGTTAATTTTATTTTCGTTTAACTTTCAAAAATCTCCCAATGCTATACAAGCTCTGTGACCATTCATATTCTTATTTTAATATATCTATATTCGCAGAAGTAGGATGTGTCGGCATGAAGGTGCAAGTAAACAAGTACAACGCAATTACGTCAGGGGGAAAAAACACACAACGAATGAACGCAGAAGAAGATATCTCTATATCTTCCCCATCTCTGTGTACATTATTATTTAAATATATATGCGATATTACCTCTTGAAAAGATGTTTCACCAAGGGAAATCGGAGTATCTTTTGCTAGACGTATTTCTCAATGATCTTTGTCTTTTCTTCAAGTATGTGTAAATATAATTTCTGTGACCCACCATTAAGACAACAACCTCACATTACCTATAATTAGTTAGTTAGTTAGTTAGTTAGTCGCAGTTCCAACTTCACAGCAACGGGTCGTCCCCATTATGCTCCGTTTCTGTGCCAGTGAATATCATACATAACGCTCCCCACTGCCCAAGGTGAAAAGTGGAAAAGACAGGAGTCTCGACAAACAACAGCCCGCACAGATCCACTGTGCATAATGCCGCCGCCAGAATGTCACCACAATAGTCCCCCACAAAACACCCAGTTCATTTCTGATGGAATCTGCAGCCATTTTCCCATCTGGATGTTTCCTAGATGTTCACCCACACAGTCCACGAAATACAGTTCATCGTCGATGGCTGTGGCAGTCAACAAGAAGCCCAGCAGCCACCCATTTCTGCATAAGACAAAAACCGGTCAACTCTGGGACATAGCCATCTGCCATCACTACGAACATGCAGTCTCGTTCCAAAAAGCCTCGGTCAGATTCAAAAGCACTTCACACGAAACTCACAGCTCACAGTGTCGCGCCACGCACTCACTCAGTAGCAGGGCGACGGAACCATCAAGCCTCCTTTGTCGCCTCTTACGACACGCGTAGTAGGCTGCAGTGTTGCTATTCTTTGCTTCCCTTATGGGCTCCGGCAACACACGGAAGATATTACCTATAATATAACTTGCCAGTTAACAACCCTTACGATGCAACACTACGCATACAGTCTAGAAAGATGGTGTACAACAAACAGAAAGAAGGTGATTTGATGTAGCGCACTGGTTAGCACGCCTGCCTGTTCATCCGTTGGTCATTAGTTCGAATTCGCATTGAAATGAATTTGTGAACAATTGAGCCTGGCTCCCAGAGTGAGCCAGCTTAGAATGGGTACCAAGAAGTGTGTTGGAAAGTAAATGTGACCGGTTTGATATTAACCATATCACCCTGCGACTGCTGAGAGGTATGTGATTGGAAATATGAGCCTAGAATCTTATGCTGAATGTGCCCAGGGCGTGCAGAGGGGGACGTATACTTCTGTTTTAAATATGGGACACTTATGTTTTAACAGTTTCAGTGCCCACCAAAAAAGTAGGTTTTGGACTAAACAAAAAGTTGGGTTTAGAACAAACAAAAAGTAGGTTTTGGACTAAACAAATAGTAGATATTGGACTAAACAAAAAGTTGGTTTTGATCCAAACAACCTAAACAAAAATCAGGTTTTAGACCAAACAAAAAGTAGATTTTGGACCAAAGAAATAGTAGGTTTTGGACCAAACAAACAGAGGGTTTGGATCAAACAAAAAGTCGGTTTTGGACCTAACAATAAGTTGGTTTTGAACCCCATAAAGCAGGTTTGGACCTAACAAAATGTACGTTTTAGACCACACAAAATGCAGGTTTTGGACCTAACAAACCGGAGATTTGCACTTAACAAACATGGATAGCGGAAAATTGGAAGTAGAGGTGTGTAACAGTCATGACTTAAAAGTTGTAAATATGATAGCAAACATGTTTCATTATATATCAGATTAAAGGGAGTAGCATATGGAAAACTACTTTATATAAGCCCATTGCAGATACGGTAAGTCGATCCAGACGTTTAAACATCCCATGGCACTTAAGCAGTTAAGAGTTAACGTCTGATGCTATAAACAACAGCTGCAAAATGTATATATGCATAAACAGACACGGCTGAATAGAACAGATGTACAGACAATGAGCTTGCAATTAGACAACCCATTGGAGTCTCTATAAATGCGGATACGCGCAAGATTACCACTCTCTTCTGTGAGACAAAGCAAGCAAATGTAGAAGTCCCATACAAGCAATCAATGAAAAGAGAACAGGTGAAATAAATAAATACATAAATTTAAAAAAAACAATCAAATATTGTGACAAAAACAACAAGAATGACACGCTTATAAAAACCACATTATTATGACAAAAACAACAAGAATGATATTCTTATAAAACCATATTATTGTAACAAAACCAACAAGAATGGAACTCTTATAAAAACCATATTAGAGGGAACATTTGAATGTGGTCGAGCAGTAGATAATCGTCATCATCATCATGTGTTATTTTGATAAGCATCTTGTTTCGCTATCTTACTCTATCATCAGAATCGTAGATCAGCTTAACGTACTTGTCCCGGCTATGTCACGTGACCAAGCCACTTAGATATTTACTTCTCTGCCTTCCCCTTATTCTTTTCCCCGCAATCTTACACGTTGTCACCAAATTCACGAATTTATTTCTTCTCATAACATGTCCAGATAATAATACCAAGAAAATAAAGCATTACGGGGCTGTTAATGTGTACTATAAGGGTATATTTTCTTATCTGCCCAGTTGTCATGCCTTTCTCCAGGCCACACCATCTCGTAATATCACCAACAGTAACAATATGAATAGTAATATTATCTCCATGTCAACACTGCTTAAATCTTTTTGTTGCCACAAGGTCGGGTTAAAGTAAAAAGCGCTTTACACACACATTTACTCGTATTGGGTGATGGCCTCGTATATGTATAGACCAATCAGCTATAATTGCTAACACATCACTATATTTGAGCCGTTTTGAGCCGGCGACTTCAGCAGGTTATATGCACACAGAAGGATTTCGTGTTCAATCTGAAATTATTGTAGGGATAACAGATGCTGCACATTCCAACAACACCAGTTACTGTGTGTTTTAAGTGTTTCAGCTAAATTATTATTGGTTTATTCACTTCGTATGATATTTAACTCTACAGTATGCACCTGGCTGGTCTCCCTGGAGAAGGTGTTAAGGACGTTGTTCGTAATCCCGTTTACCCACGTATGAAACATAGATGCCCGAGATTCGGCAGTGGATCGAGACGCGTTGGTTACTTTTGGAGGTATGTGAGCCGGTCGTTCAGAAAGCATGGCAAACTACTGAACGTAAAACTTACCAAAACATCAACAGCAGCTGAAAAATGCTGGTGTTGACTGCAACATCCTGTAAAGGATATGCGAAAATAAGTATGCACCTGGCAAGATGCAACGAAATATGCCAGTCAATAAATAGTGCAGCATGTAGTTGTTCTTGTTGTAGAAGTAGTCACAGTAGTGGTAGTAGAAGTAGTAGTATCACACAGTAGTAGTATTAGTAGTCGTAGTAGTAGTAGTAGTAGTAGTAGTAGTAGTAGTAGTAGTAGTAGTAGTAGTAGTAGTAGTAGTAGTAGTAGTAGTAGTAGTAGTAGTAGTAGTAGTAGTTGTAGTAGTAGTAGTAGGAGGAGGAAGAGGAGGGGGAGAAGAAGGAGGTGATTGTTGTGGTGGTGATGGTGATGGAATAGCGACAGTAGAAAGAGCTGCAATACTAGTAGCATTAGTAATAATTTCGAAAATACTGTTGATTTTTAAAAGGGAGCATGAAAAGCACATTTACCAGCAATGAAACAGAGTGAAAGCATTTCTCAAAGTGATTTCATTACATGCATATATAAATAAGGAATAAATATTGCTCACAGACACACATGAAACAGAAAGAAACGCCAGAATTTATTTCAGTTTGAAATCTCAACTGGCGACTTTTTGAGGGCAAAGACTGTTTACACCGAAGCACTCTTTGCAATAAAAATCTTTTAATGACTGCAGGATTATCTCTTCAAGTCAGCGACACAATATAAAGACAGGAATGATGCGTTGTTAGTTGCTGCTCAGAACCACCCAAGACGCTGGAATCAAGAAGCAGTTAATTCTTAACTTTTAATGCCTTAAGCAAGTCCCTTGTGCTAATCAAAAACTGGCCGAAAACACACCTGTAATTGTAAAGTCTTGTTGCCAGTTCCAATGAACCTAGGCAGGGGGTTTTCAAGGGAGGTGTAACTTCTATTCCTGGCCAGTTCTTGAGAAAATGATTTCTGTTTGTGTGGTTTAGTACATAAAAAACTTACAGTGTCTGTCATTGGAGGGTAGAAGATCAGGAATCTTCAAGACGAAAGATGTGGCGAAATGCATACTGGTATCGTGTCCTTTGATTCTGTGATTGGTTGGTTGTGAAACCTCTGAAGTGTGTGAGTTTTAACTCTAAAATCCCAAGCAATGAGGTTCAGATAGTTTAGATCCTCAAAAAGGGCTTGCGTCAATATGGGTGAGGCTGGTGAAGAGAATTTTCTCTCGATCCGATAGCGAAACACTATCTCCCAATGAGCTGTTTTGCTGAGGTTCTCTTCCCTTCTCCAGGCCAGAACCCAGCGCGGAGTGCGATCCCGGTACTTGAGCTACATAGCTGTGGGGAGGTACGCCGCGTAGAATATTGATAGCCACACTGGGACGCAGTCTATAGGCAGGTCATACCACAGAGACATGCTCCAGGGTAATAGCCAATGTGAGTCTTTATTTGCAGGTCATACCATGGATACGTGCTTCAGAGTAATAACCAATGTTTGTCTCTGTGGACAGGTCATACCAGGCGTGCTCCATATCCACGACACATCGTGGCCGAAAAGGTATGCAGACCTAGCACTTCACAGTGCAACGGTATTATCTGCCATGGAACCACCTTCGACACATAAATGGGATTTTGGTGAATGGTATCGCTTCTCTTATTGAATCTTCTTGACTACGACTGTTGAAGCAGGGAAGCGAGTATGGGGCTGCAGAAATTAACACACTAGAGGGCGGTTACGGGGCATAGCTAACCAGCTAGCAACGGTGGAAATCGGAGTTTACTGATCAAGCTCGCAAAAAAAAAGTGTTACCAAGTATACACACACATCGAATTTTACTGGGAGAGACCGAGCACTTATGGGCTTGCCCATAGTGCAGTAACATGGATTCTTTTTTTTTTTTCCAGAATACTCATCATCATCATTTATGACATGGGTATAAAGCTCCAAAGCAGTTTAACTTGAACGACTAGCAAATGTCTCGCCATAAAATCACGTGACGCCAGCAAATACAGTAAGTGAATTGTCTTTGATGAGACTTCAGTATAGTGAAGGATGAAGACATTAACTACTATAGGATCAGTGATTCCGGAGATAATATAAGAATGTATTGTGGGTGATACATTTATGTCAGACTGTATATTATATGTAAGAAATGTTGAGTGCATATATTTACAGACATATGTGTCGGCCTGTCAGCCCTCCCTATCGCCCGTCAGTCAGCTGTCTGTGTATCTGTTTGTAACTTAAGCTGTGTGCCCACCAGTTTGTGACCCTTTGAAATAAAAAAGTGATACCCACCTACCTATATACCTGCCTACCTATCTACCTACCTGTTATATACAAGCCTACTTACCTACCTAGCTACCTACCTACCTATCTATATTGCTAGCTATCTTACTAGCAGTCCGTCCGCCCAGGCGATGGTCATTTTATGAGTTGAGTTAAGAACCAACATCATTGCACTCCGGACATTCCCATACGTGCTTCGTCCCCTCGTTCAACAGTCAGCGAAGAGTCATACTACTAATCGTTCCCACCGCTATCTGATTAAAAGCTCTCCTGGTCTTCCCTCTCAGTTTTTAGATTCTTTCAGAACCCCTGCCGATCCCCCGCAATCTTATTCTTTCCATATATGGGTTCTCAATCTGTTCCTCCGCCTTCTCCGTCTGGTCCCACAAGCGCACGACCACCTCCCCCTTGTCCATAGGCAGTCTGCCGCCAAGAGGTGCATTCCCTGCTAGCGTATCAGCCTGTTCATTCCCCGCACCCCTGCATGGCCAGAGCAAAATATCCATACAAGAGATGGTCATTTCATGAAGCTCGGAATACTCTAGTTTCGTTGTGGTCATAAAAAAGAAATCCGAGCACTAATGTAGACTGAACTTTGACCACTGTCGAGGTAAGTAATCGGTCTAAAAACTTGCCATCTCACGCTGTTTATATACACATATGTAATGACTTAATCGCTATAAGTCCCTTTCATCTGGAGGAACCCGGGGGACTGCACATAATCTCTAGGGGACCCCTATAAGATGGGGGTGGGACTGCAATCCTGTAATCCTCTGCACTAGTCCGGCCATCGTTAACCCATCTGATTCGACCTTATGGGCATACACTACGTTCTAACCATTGTGGTATCGATTTGTGTAGTTCGTGTATATATTAATTATTATTGTTTTGTTCTTGTCGTTCCGTTGATAACGACTTCGGTGGAAACGTTAGCCCAATTCTGTGTGTTTTGTATTCACCCGTCGAGATATTTAGTCATAGTCTGTGCTTTTTAGTACTAACCATTAGATCATTACACAGAATGGACGAAAACACAACGTTGATCTGAACTTCTAAGTTGTCGAAATCCAGCCACTCACTCACTCGTTCTGTCCTGCGGCAACAAACGCTGTTAGCTGGTTGGAATCGTTGGCAGCCAGGTAAACTCAAGACCCCACACCGCTAGGTATGCAAGAGAATGCTATCCGTTGGCTTGTTCCTTTTCATCCTTGCACTGATATACTACGACAGTTCAGAAAAAAGATCGCTGGAAGCGAAGAGCAGGCGAGAAAGTATTTACAACTCTACAATAAAACTATCACCCTCTCACAGGTGGTCGCCCCTGCCGCGCCGGATCTCTGACGTCACCGTATTACTTCCGCTGGCGAAATGTGCGGTCTGGGAAAAAATTAACAGATTTAAGATATTACAATATGGCAACCGTGGCGTCGTGGAGTTTAATCGCCAAAGCTAAGTAACAATAAATAATGATAATCATCATGGTATGGCGTATTTAGTGCCGAATGTGTTGCTCTTTTCTGTTTCACTTGATGAGTTTGACCGCAGATTGCCTTAGTGCCAGCTTTGGCAGCCCACCCTGCATTCTTTGTAAATACTTCTGTCAGAGCATTTAGTTTTCTGTCCTTTTATCTGATCTTTATCGCTGACACTCAAATTTTACCGACAGTTCTTCCTTCGCCTTTTCTTCCTTCTTCTTCTTCTTCTTCTTCTTCTTCTTCCTCCTCCTCCTCCTCTTCCTTATCCACCACCACCTCTTACTCCCACTAATTTCTTTCTTCAACTTCTTCTTCTTCTTCTTCTTCTTCTTCTTCTTCTTCTTCTTCTTCTTCTTCTTCTTCTTCTTCTTCTTCTTCTTCTTCTTCTTCTTCTTCTTCTTCTTCTTCTTCTGCTTTCTCTTCTTCTTCTTCTTCTTCTTCTTCTTCTTCTTCTTCTTCTTCTTCTTCTTCTTCTTCTTCCTTATCCACTACCACCTCTTACTCCCACTAATTTCTTTCTTCAACTTCTTCTTCTTCTTCTTTCCCCGCATCCTCCCAATTCTTCTTCTTCTTCTTCTTTTTCTTCTTCTTCTTCTTCTTCTTCTTCTTCTTCTTCTTCTTCTTCTTCTTCTTCTTCTTCTTCTTCTTCTTCTTCTTCTTCTTCTTCTTCCTTATCCACTACCACCTCTTACTCCCACTAATTTCTTTCTTCAACTTCTTCTTCTTCTTCTTTCCCCGCATCCTCCCAATTCTTCTTCTTCTTCTTCTTCTTTCCCCGCATCCTCCCAATTCTTCTTCTTCTTCTTCTTCTTCTTCTTCTTCTTCTTCTTCTTCTTCTTCTTCTTCTTCTTCTTCTTCTTCTTCTTCTTCTTCCTTATCCACTACCACCTCTTACTCCCACTAATTTCTTTCTTCTTCTTCTTCTTCTTCTTCTTCTTCTTCTTCTTCTTCTTCTTCTTCTTCTTCTTCTTCTTCTTCTTCTTCTTCTTCTTCTTCTTCTTCTTCTTCTTCCTTATCCACTACCACCTCTTACTCCCACTAATTTCTTTCTTCAACTTCTTCCTCTTCTTCTTCCACTTCTTCTTCTTGTAATGTTTCTTTTGTTGCTTGTTATTGCTTGTTCTCATTTTCTTCAGCTTCTCCTTCTTCTTCTCCCTCCCCTCCCTCTCCTTGTTCCTCTTCTTCTTCTCCTTTTTCTTCTTCTTCTGTTTACCTTCGTGATGAGTGTTTCACACCTAGTTATGAACCTAAAAGGTCAGTGTATCCGTCTTTGGCATATATTTGTGTAAGATTTGCTTCCTCTAAACAGATCTATCCAACCGCGATCAGGTGTCTTTTTTACCAATTCTGCCAAGGCAGAGATCTCACGGCCTGCTCTTTGTGAATTCCAACTGCCGTGGGATTTTTAACGTGCATAATCTGCACACGGGAATCTTGTTTTTCTCCATTCTTCGATTAAGCATGGGGTCGGATCTCAGTACTCAGGAGACCAGCGGGAGTGTGACGTCATTAGATACCAATTGTTCCTGCCAAACATTCAGACACTTCTCTGCCGTATGCTGAGAGTTAACCCGGTACCTTACGAGTCTGAGGCGGATACGGTCACCTCTCAGCCACGGTGACCTAATCTCGACAGTCAAAAGCTGGGATATCCAATGTTCTGTGTGTTTGTTTTATCGCCATGTGCACACTTCTTTTCTGATTCTGTCTTGGCACCCTTACATTGAAGAATGGACGTGTGTACAGTGGATATATAAATGTGTATATCGTCGCCATTATCTTTCATTATGATCATCTAGAATATTTCTAAATATGCACATATCACCCAGCAACATACAAACGGCAACACTTTGTGGTACACTCACACATACAAACACACACACACACACGCGCGCACACACACACACACACACACACACACACACACACACACACACAGAGAGGACAGTATTCTGTAAACCACACACAGGACGGATATTATTTAAAACATTATATTTTACTCGTATGTTCACAATTTATGACATGTAATGAAATCACATCTCTGAAACATGTTTAAATAATTCAAATATCTTAGAAGTGTGATCACAGAAGATGGCAGATTGGACAGAGAAATCGAAATCAGATATCAAAAAGCAAGTGCACTTACATATCAACTATCACCCTTACTGAAACATCCAAATATACCCATGTCCGCAAAACGACAGATAATAAACAGCATATGCACACCAACCCTACGCTACCAATCTCAAACTTGGACTTTATCGAAATCACACTTTCGCAAAATCAACACCTGCGAGATGAGATGCCTGAGGAGAGCTGCCAACTTAACAATCCGAGACCGAGTAAGAAATGTTGTTATCAGACAAACATTGGGATCAATACCTTGTGCCACATTTATTGAAGATAGAAGATCAAGTGGTTTGGCTATCTCGTTAGAATGCAACACCAGCAACTACCATCACTGGCCCTACATCAAAGATCATCTGCAACGAGGGCAAGAGTACGCCCGAGAAGAAAATGGATTGACGACATGAAAGACATTGTATAATCACACGGAATTACACTATCCAATGGCATCCATCGGGTGCTGGGGCGCCAATTATTTCTCCCCACGACGCTTGAAGGCAAAAGTGAAAGATGATAATGATGATGATGATGAATGAAATCACACACTCACACACACACACACACACACACACACACACACACACACACACACACAGATAGATAGATAGATTCACGCTCGCATACATATTAAAACACACACACACACAATGCTCACACACACAAATTCACACACACGGATGCACACAAGTGCATAAATTGATCATATGACACCTTTCATCTAGAATGCTCCCTGATGATGTCAAGTCCGACTTTGCAGACTCCGAGTAGTATATAGTGCTAGCGCCATAATTGTATAGATAAACCGTCACCCAATGGGTGACATGGCCATGCCGGCGTCATTTACTCCACGAACATTTCCTGGTACCTAGCAGCTCAGGTCACGGTGTGAAATCCGCCTCGATCACAGGGTAGCCACTAACATACAGTCAAACATATGTTTTTGTTGCCTTCGGTTTTCGTCGAATTTCGGGTTTCGTCCATATTTTCATGAAAAAAAAATTATCTCGGTTTTCATCGGTCGCCTCGGATTTCGTTGACGTGCCCACATGACCTCGTTGCTAATTTTGCGAGAACAAAGGGACCCACGTGTCCTTCGCTCAGTTTAGCGTTGTTTTTCGTTGTGTGAGCATCACTTGCTGATAATAAAATACGAGAGCGGTATTAAGATTGCTGAAATCAGCCGCCTGTACGGGTGGTCGCCATCCACGATAAGTTCACTTGCAGCAATAAAGGAAGCAATAAAGGAAGCAATAAAGGAAGCAATAAAGGAGGCTAAGGAAGCAAAAGGAATTAAATGTGCTAACGAAACAGAAATCACAGACAATTGAAAATGTCGAACAGTTATTATTAATTTGGACAAATCAAAACCAGTTAGATGGCGATTCTGTTTCCGAGGAAATCATATGTGAAAAGGCCAGACTGTTGTATGCCGATTTCATTAATAAAATGCTTAGGACGAGTGCTAGTGTACTTAGTGATATTAAGTCAAGAAGAGGATGGTTTGAAAAATTCAAGAGGCGCACTGGCATAAACAGTGTTACTAGGCACTGCGAAGGAGTGAGCTCGGACAAGTTTGGGGACCAAAAAAGTAGTAATAAACACTATGTTTGTTCTTTATAAGGTTTTGGAGTGTCTAGAACAAATTAATTGGATTTACATCGATTCAAATGGGAATAATAGCCTCGATTTTCGTCGGCTTCGGATTTTGCCAATTGTCTTCGGACGGATTATTGATGAAAATCGAGGTTTGACTTACTGTTGTCCAGATGGTCGACTTCATTGCACCAAGTTTACCCCATCTGGCTCGGTTTCTCTCAGCGCAAAACGGCAAGCCTCCTACCTAGAGCATCGCACACAACACGAACTCCGTAGCTCCAGCGTTGAACCCTAGGAGTGTCTGGAAATACTGCACTCGTGGTCTGAACGACTCAGTCAGGGGAGTGAGCCCAAGACTTTCAGAGCCCGAGCAAGCGACTTAACGATGCTAACTACTGCTGCTACCTGGCTGAAGTACTTAACTCTTTCGGTGCCAGAAAATTCTCGCAGCAGGTGTCCAAAGAGAAAAATCAACATAATAGGGGGAGATCCAGAATGCATGTTAGGCTATATTATCGCCTCTGTCTGTTGCCCGTCTTCGTCTTGGTTCCGGGACATGCGGGAGTTGAGGGAGATGAACGAGCTGATGAACTGGCTGGCTCTGCATCCCCTACAGATACCCAGCCCATGGATCGTGCCCATGTTATTAATGCACTTAGAGAGATGTCGAGAGCTGATGACTCTGACACCAGTGAATCCACATATTGTCTAGAATGTGAGATTTTGGAGTAAGAACTGACACTGCCAGATATGCAAGGCACATCGGGAGTAAGAACTGACACTGCCAGACACGCGAAGCACATCTTGAGCACAAGGGCTCTCGTCAACCAGCACAGAACTGGCACTATTAGCCACCGGACTCTGGTGCATTTGTTGAGGGTGGGAGGGGGGTGTATATATGAGCACATATGGACTTGTCCGGAGTGCAAGAATCTACCGCAACAGATAATAGATAAGAGATCAAGAGTGCAATGCTTTTAGTGATGCTAAATACACAGTCACCGCAATACATTTTTTTTCTAAACAATTAATTGCATGGCCTTTGTAGGAAATCGCAATCAAACCCAGCATTTATTGGAGTTTATGATTGTATACGCAACTTTACGTTCGGTAGTTTGCCTTTCAAAGTCATGGTTCCTGGAAGAATGGCCAGGAGTCGAACTGCACAAGGGGTCGAACTGCACAAGGGGTCGAACTGCACAAGGGATCGAACTGCACAAGAGATCGAACTGCACAAAGGACCGAACTGCACAAGGGGTCAAACTGCACACAAACGGACACAAGACATTGCAGACACCTCTTGTGTGAGGCTGCATGAAGCGGAAGAAACGGTTGGAGATAGCAAAATTGTTTGAAAGTATGAAAAACTGCGGTAAACCTGTCGAAATGTGAACAATATAAAATAAAAAGATGTAATGCAGCTATACAGAACACAATGACCAATCAATAGGACGTTTCGGCGACTAGCCTTCATCAGCAAACACTTACACAAAACGAAACAGATGAAGGCTAGTCACCACAACTTCCTATGTTTTCCATAATTCTATTACTTCTTGTTATATTAAAACTCGGCGTGCCGTGATGAGAGCGACTTTTTGCAAAGGACTTGCTCCATGGTGACGAGTTTGCCACTGGTTTCTAAACGGCCGTTGCTCATACCATTGCGAAAATCAAAGCAAAGCGATCTGCTCCGATATCGTGTGAGGCTCACTTCGAATCCGGTATGTCGGGATTGCGACACTGAGTTGACTCTACATTACTGATAAATAAGTAACTTTTCAAAAAAGTCACTGTCATTATATGTTAGAAAGAGAGTACTGCATTGTTATATAGAACATACTAGCTGACCCTGCCCGGCTTCGCCCAGTCCCTGGTGGGAAGCATCTCATTTAATTCATATAAGTAGTCATATAAGTTCCCGTTCCCGTTACCGACTATCTGTCTGTCTGTCTGTCTGTCTGCTCTATTTTTTTTTTTGCGCTCGTTTCTATGAACTAAAGAGTAGTCACGCTAATTCTAATAGCGCTGGGCTAAATTTTGCATGTGGATTAGCTTTCTCTATAACCAGTACCCCTCGCCATCAGGCGAAAATTTACGCTCAGAAGTCAAAATTTTAGTGCAACCGACCGGTGTAGAGGATGAACACGCTACCTCGGTATTAGCACGGTGAATGTTTAAGATAAAACGCTCTTATCCATTCAGCCATGCTGGCCTCCATTCTGTTATATGTCATCTTGAAAGAATCTTCGAATGTCATTGAACAAATTAGAAAAATAATGCAATCAAATTTGGGAACAGAGAAACAGGTTCTTTCTCTCCTGTGATAGGTTTCATGTGGAGTGACTTTTGCAGCATACGCCTGACGAGATGCAGAGAAATATGTCAGGCAATTAATTGTGCAACCTGTTGCTTATTTCCTTGTTATTCAAATTAAGAACAGCTTGGGGGAAATGCAGATGTTGTTTCTGAGACGACTGTTGTGAATACTTTGGACAGCTAAAGTTATCAACAACGAGTGCCTGGAAACGATGAATGAAAGTAGAACATTATCATAATGATCATGTGCCATGCCGATAAGCGTTAGCGGTCATATTTCGCCATCTCACGTGATCACCAGAGTCACGAATCAGCTTTGTGGGTTTGTTTCGATTATGTCATGTGTCTAAGCTGCGCAAATATTTACCTCTCTGCCATCCCACTGCTCTTTTCCCCTCAATCTTTTCATTTGTCACCAAGTTCTCCAGTTTATTCCTTCTCATAACGTGCCCAAATAAAGAGGTTCTAGAAAAACTGGGAACGAAAAGAGAATTGATGAAAGAAATAAAGAGGCAAAGACATAGTACTCTTATAAAAACTATACTGGAGGGCTAGGTTGAAGGAACGCGAGCAAGAAGTAGACAACGATACAAGTGGGAAGACAACATCAAGAGATGGATGAATGGCAGTCTGACATAATGTACGGCCAGGGTGAGAGACAGACAGTGTTGGGGATCCATTGCAGCCAACCTTCATTGTGGAAACGGCACCTCATTGATTGAGCGTGCCCAACAAATCTTGACTGTCTGTGTATAATTTCTCTAATCAGTTTACGGTTTTCATGTATTTGTAAACCAGAGACAAATAATGTTCTTTTATAGGGTAATGAGAAAAGAAACATTGGAGAACATCGTGACAACTGGAGAGATCAGCGATATAGGAGGCAGGAGCAGACAGAGAGGAATGATGCTGGACGGCCCAAGAGGGTGGCAGGGAGATATATCATCATTATTATCGATCCAGAGCCCAAAGAACCCAGATCTGAGGAGAGACATAAACGCCTACTCCGCTTCATACGGCACGTGATGATGATAATGACTAGTTAGTTAGTTAGTTAGTTAGTTAGTCGAGGTTCCAACTTCACGGCAACGAGTTGTCCCCATTATGCTCCGTTCCTGTGCCAGTGAATATCACACAAAATGCTTCCCACTGTCCAATGATGATAATGACGATGAACTCAATAATCAAAGATCTGCCAGTTGCTGTGAGAAAAAAGGTGTTACAATGATATCTAGAACCCGTAGATTTGTTAGTTAGTTAGTTAGTTAGTTAGTCACAGTTCCAACTTAACAGCAACGGGTCGTCCCCATTATGCTCCGTTCCTGTGCCAGTGAATATCACACAAAATGCTCCCCACCGCCCAATGTGAAAAGTGGAAAAGACAGGAATCTCGACAAACAACAGCCCGCACAGATACACTGTGCATAATGCTGCCGCCAGAATGTCAACACAATAGTCCCGCACGAAACACCCAATTTATCTCTGATGGAATCGGCAGTCATTTTCCCATCAGGATGTTTCTAGATGTTCACCCACACAGTCCACGAAATACAGTTCATCGTCGATGGCAGTGGCAGTCAACCAGAAGCCCAGCAGCCACGCATTTCTGCATAAGGCAAAAACCGGTCAACTCTGGGACATAGCCATCTGCCATCACTCCGAACATGCAGTCACATTCCAAAACACCTCGGGCAGAATCAAAAGCATTTCACACGAAACTCACAGCTCACAGTGTCGCGCCACGCACTCACTCAGTAGCAGGGCGACGGAACCATCAAGTAGATATTAACTCCGTCACCTTTCGAGTGCCAACTGGTTTAATATATACACCCTATATACCTCATGGCGTGAAAAGAGATCTTTTAATTAAAAACCGTAGATTTGTATTCATGTGAAACGGTTTTTTTTTTTTTTTTTTTTTTTGCGCTGGTTCGCTTTGGACTTAAACGTAGTTCATACACACTACTTCTTGTAGTTCTTAACTGAATTTTGCGCGTGGATTAGCTTTCCCTATTAACAGTGTCCCTCGCCATCAGGCGAACCCACTCCGACATCAGAGGTACTTGTAATTTACGTCCCCTAGTCAAGGATGATAGGTCATTTTAGTCCAGCTGTCCGGTGTAGGGGTTGAAGCCCTTACCTCGGCATCAGCACATCGGATGTTTAAGAACACGCGTTCTTATCCATTCGGCCATGCTGACCTCCTGAAACGTTCCTGATACTATAAGTAAAATAAATTAAAGGACAGGGACGCTCCGTGGCGAAGTGGTCAAGCCGTTCAACTCGGGCTCCGAAGGTTGTGGGTTCGATTCCGGACCGCGTCCTTCGGTTCACGAGTGAAATGTTTCGGTGACTCCTGTGGGTCGTCGCTAGAACTATGGAGTTCGTGCTTTGTGCGATGCTTTCCGCGCTGCGGAAAGAGACCAAGTCATATGGGATAAACCCGGTGCAATGAAGACGACCCTGTCAACTTTTAAGCGACTTTTTTTTTTAAATTAAAAGATCTCTTTTCACGCCATGAGGTATATAGGGTGTATATATTAAACCAGTTGGCACTCGAAAGGTGACGGAGTTAATATCTATAAAGCTAACCTCACTTGCCAGTTTCCTTGTACCCCTGTAAGGGTCGACGGATCCGGGATCTTAAGTCACTGGTAACAGTCACCCCTCGAGGGGTTTAAGCACACGAGCTCTGGGTTGACAGACAAGCCTACCACCCTAACACTTTACAGGTGGCCAGTTTTGCTCCCACAACGCCGACATGCGGGCAACATGACGCCCACATAAATTACTGTGAACCCTTGATTGTTGTGCCAGGAAAAAGTTCGTGACCGCTACCTCTAAAATATGGTCTCTGTCTCTGTCTGTCTGTCTCTATCTACTTATCTATCTATCTATCTGGCTCTCTCTCTCTCTCTCTCTCTCTCTCGCGTGATCTCTCTTGATTTTATCGAATTCTCTCTCTTTTTCTCTCTCTCACAATCTTTTATCTCTCGCTCTCTCTTTTTTCTATTTCTATCCCCCTCTATCCATTCTCTCTCTTCCCAGGATCTACCACCGTCTCTCTCTCTTGTTCTCTTGCTCTCCCTCCCTCACTCTGCTCTCTCTCTCTCTCTCCTTCTTCTGCCTCTCTTTTTCTCTGTCTATCTTTCTCCCCCTCTCTCCACACTTTATCTTTCCCTTTCCCGCATGCTCCCTCTCTAACACACCCTCTCACCACTTCGTCTTTCTTTCCACCCCTCTCTCCTACTTTCTCTTTCTTCTCGTCTCACTTTCTCCCTCTTTCTTTTCTTCCTTTCTCTCTCCCTTCTCTCCCTGTCTCTAGCTCTCTATCTCACCGTCTCTCGCTGCCCATCTCTCCTCCTCTCCCTCTCCGCCCCCTCTTCCTTTTCTGTCGTGTTCATGTTTAGCGACAACAAAACATAAACACACCAAACGCAACCGATGTTTCACCCGTAATTACCGCCCTTTGCAACCTTTCCGCCACCCACTCTGAACAGGCAGCTGCGAAATATTAATTAATGTTCATAGTTATCATTCCTTTTCTGCGAATGCACGCACTGCTAAATGTGTGTGGTAATATTCCAGTTTATAGATAACAGGTAAACCAAGAAATAAGTGGGGAGAACCGTTGAGGCCACTAAGACGATTACATAAATAGACACACATAGTATTATTTGGCGCTCACAGAAGAAGAAGAAGGAAATAGAGATTAGAAGACACATAGACAACATAAAATTTGAAAGCTATAATAGTTATCGAACCTGTCGCCTCCAAATGACGACGGCTCCTCCATGGCCAAACCATTTGACTTGCTGCTTTCTAATAAAATCTAGTGCTGCTTTAACCCCCACTTTAGTCCTGATTTCTTCATTTCTGATCTTATCTCTTCTTGATACGTTGAGTATTCTTCTCAGGAATCTCATTTCTGTTGTTGTGATTTTTCTTTTCTCTTTTTCTGTCATTGTCCAGGTTTGGCATTGGTAGCACAAAGTTGGTAGGAAGATTGTGTTGTAAAGTGCTTTCTTAGTAGTTATTGATACATGTTTGTTCTTTAGTATTGGTGTCATTTGTCCAGTTAGTTGATTTGCCTTATTTCACCTATTTGCGATCTCGTCTTCTGATCTGCCATTTGATGATATTATACTTCCTAGGTACTTGAAACTCTTTACTTGTTTCAAGGGATGTTCGTTTAGGTGAATTGTTGTTGTTTGTTCTTCTTTAGTTATAGCCATTACCTCTGTTTTGCTTGTGCTAATTTTCATGTTATCTTCCCTTCACATTTCATTTCGACTATTCATGTGGTCTTGTAATTCAGCTTCTGATTTTGCTTTTAGTGCTTGGTCGTCCGCAAACAGGAGTTCTCTAATGGTTAGATTTGCAGATGGTTCTTCTTCTGTGTTCTCGTCATGCAGTATTCTTGCTGTCTCTGCTTGGCTGGTTTCTTTACGTATGTTGTCTATATATGTTATGAACAAGAGAGGGGACAGGACACAACCTTGTCGTACTCCAGATCTTACGGTGAAAGGTTCTGAGTGTCCTCCAGTTGCTCTCACTATGCATTCACTGTTGTTGTATAAACTTCTACATAGGTTTGTTAGATGTGTACTCACTCCATATTGTTTAAGGATTTCCCACAGCTTGTCTCTATCTACCTTATCGAATGCCTTTTCTTGGTCGACAAAGGCTAAGTAGAGTGTTTCATTGAATTTAATTGATTTTTCTATAAGTTGTCTAAGAGCAAAAATGGCATCTGTGCATCCTTTGTTTTTCCTAAATCCAAGTTGCGTTTCAAGTATCAATTCAGGCAGACAAAAACCCCATGACTTAACTGAGGAACAGCACATGTGTTGCAGATGTGGGAAAATACACATTTAATAGCATGCTCTTCTAGAACCTCTGCCTCTGAGAAAGGATTTTAGTCATAACTGTTCAATACAGAATGAACTAAACTATTTACAACTTTCTATGGATTATATCTGTTCTAACATACAATGGATTAGTGAGGATCATCATCATATCTCTCTAAACAGGTACATAGATGGTCTTATAAACAAAAAAAGTCTTAAAAGTCGAGAGGACTGACTTTATTGCACCAGATTTTACCCTATATGGCTTAGTCTCTTTCCACAGGGTAGCCTGCCGAAAGCATCGCACAAAGCACAAACTCCATAGCTCCAGTGATGACCCCCAGAAGTCTAAGAGAAAAATACTCGTGAACCGAGAGACGTAAATGTTCTGGTCTCCTCCTGAACATGCCTGTCAGCAGAGTAACTATCCGCACCAGTTGTGTGTTTATAAATTAAATACTGTATATCTTTGACAAAATGTTCAAGTTTTGTGGCGTACCACTTCACTCCCATCTTCTTCACTCAGAATTAGGAAGTGGATTCCCACGGGCCCTTAAAATCATCTTTTCATCCAGTGTCTCTTATATCACTGATGATATCTGGTCCATCGACTGCCTTTCTGTCTTTGATCACCGCCATGCCTGGCAACCGATCAGCTTGCTCATTGCCTTTCATGCCTCAGACAGATGAAAGTTAAATGGACAGGAACAAATACAACATGCAATGTAATCATGAACGAAATGAGTACAACGAAAGGAGACGAAGCCTTGTTACAAACCTTTGAGAACAAAATTTTAAGACGCATCTTTGGACCCATTAGGGATACACAAAGTGGAGAGTGGAAAAGAAGAAGTAACAAAGACATTTATGATCTGTTTAAGTCCCCGCTAATCACTGGTATCATGAAGGCTAATAGACTACAATGGCTGGGGCATATAGAAAGAATGGAAGATAATAGGGAAACAAAACTCGCTTCCACTCAGGAAATAAATGACCATAGACCCCGAGGTAGACCAAGAAGACGGTGGAGAGATAATACATATACAGACCTACAAGCACTTGGAATCAACGACTGGCAAGAGAAGGTCCACCAGAGAGACGAATGGAGACAGACTGTATCTGCAGCAAAGAACCTCAATGGCTCGGAATGCTGAAGAAGAAGAAGAAGAAGAATTGTAATCATGAACATTGTTTATTTCTTCAATAACAGTCTTTTGAAAGCTACTTGATAAAATGTTATGCACCTTTGAACATTTTTAGACAACAGAAACTCTGCCAAACGTTGTAGTTCTAATAGAATAAAAGGTTACTTTACTAACTGACATGAATGGTAAGCTTTCCAAATCATCGTGTGTTGAGCTGGGTGGCACAGTTGATTCTGTTACTTCACACCCATCTATATTCTTGGTAAGTTCAACCGCTAATTATCTTCTATGCCATTCTACCAACAGATCCAGCACTTTCTGCCTCTGCTGCCCTCTCGTCTCTAGCATCCTCTTCCGCTAAAATACTATAAACACTGTTCAAAATAGCTCTCTAGGAAATTCTAGCATCTACGCCCTGCCATACACAAAACTCACAGAAATGAAATAAGGGACATAACCAAATCCTAGGGAATGGCTAAGTAAATATTAATTATGTCCCTTATTAAGCTACATTTCCGCAATTATTGAAAGCTGTCCGCGTTTTGTTTGGTATTAGGATAAGATTTATGTTTCCTTTCGACATTTATACACCACTGTTTGTGTCTCCGAAAAGGGTTTTTCAGACTGAGATATGACAGCCCCTCGTCCAAGCAGCTACCATACACTTTACATGTTCTTTCTGTCACCTCAGATAGAAAACAAAACCCTCACTTTATTGAGGAATAGCACACAACCTGTTGCTGACGCTAGAAAATAAACGCCTGTGATGACGTGTTATTCTGGTAATTCTTTACCCTAGCCAGGATGTTAGTCACAGATGTTCAGTCTAGAATGAACTCAACTATTTACCACGTTCAAGAGACGCATCATGAAGAGCCATGCTAGCTGGCGTTCATGTCTCTCCACATATCTCTGTCTTTGGTGTTCTGGATCAACTTTGCTGCTGATATTCCTCCATGCCACCGTCTCAATCCATCCAACATCATCTCTCTTGATCTGCCTCTGCCTCTCTTTCCAGCCATCATGATGTTACCCGATGCCTCTCTTCTCATCACATGACCAAAGAAAGCTGTTTGTCTCTTTCTTATTGTTGTATATGCTCTAGTTTCATTAGCTTCTTTTGGGCAATCATCGTTAGCTACTGTGGCAGTCCAAGAAATTTGCAACATTCGTCTTAGGAACCACATCTCCACAGCTTTCAAGTTCTTCCTAATTTGTTCATTTACATTCCAAGATTCACTGTCATACAGCAAAACAAGGTCTATATAGCATTTCAGCACTCTCTTACATTCAATAATAGCATAAGATACTTTTTATTTTCTGAAATGCATGAGATTTTTAAAAATACGACAAGATACATTGTAATCATGAACATTCTGTTTATTTCCTGACTAAAATGTTTTCTAAGCTAATAACTGTGATACCTCGTGGCTCTGAACATTTTAAGATAATAGATTCTAGCAAATGTAGTGGCTCAAGTAGAATAAAAGATTAATTCTCCTGCTAACATGAAAGATATCAAATCACTTTCATAGCCATATTTCATGCTAGGTGGCCTATATGAGTCTCTCTTCACACCATCATCATCACCAGTGGCCTATATTCACACAGAACTTTGCCCCTATAAAAAGTCCTTTAAAATACCTCTCTATCATAAGCTAGATGTCCCTCGGCTTGATGCTGTCAAATGTGAGTCTATAACATCTGGAATTGAAATTGTCTGTCTCGGTAGCGTAGTGGTAAGACACTCGTGTGCAGACCCGCTGGTCATGATCCGAACTGCAGCTGGGCCAATTCAGAATTGAGGAGTCCCAGTGGCTAGTGGACAAGCCACCTGCTTTGTGCCTCAAAGGTTGTGGGTTTGATTCTGGGCTACATCTTTCGGTTCATGAGTGAAATTTTCTCTGAGACTCCTGGGGGTCATCGCTGGAGCTATGGAGTTTGTGCTTTATGCAGCACTTTCGGCAGGCTACCCTGCTGAAAGATACCGAGCCATATGGAATTAAATCCAGTGCAATGAAGTTGATTGTCTCGACTTTTAAGATCTTTTTAATTTTAACATCTTGAATTGATCTACACTCTGGTCTTCCTCAGCCTCCGCAATGATCTCCACTTCAAGGTTGAGTTCTTGTTAGATTGGCTTTTGTTGTTTTTTTCCCTCCTTTTCATAACATTTATATTTAATACTCGTCCCTTTTAGTGGGAGATGTTTTATAATTTTAAAACACTGCTAAGGAAGCAACTGTTTGGATTTTGATTTCCAGCTGTTGAGTGATTTTTAATGTCCCAACATTTACATCCTCCTGCTATTTTTCCCCTCCTTTTTGTGCACTTATTTAGGATGGATAGGATCAGGAGGGAGATGGGAGTTAGGGGTTGGGTTGGAATAGAGTGTGTGGTGCCATCTTCAGGTTTCTTATTTTGTAAAAATGTACAGCAACACTCTGCCAGCTAGCGCACGGTCTACTTGAGTCAGAACCAGATAATGTACATCTCTAAGCCACTCCATCCCAAAAACATAATTCTACTATGGTTTCATGGTAACAACATTTTTCTTAACATTACAAGAATGAATACAGCAAACAACACACAACAAAAGTACTCCATTAAAACCAATGACGAAGACACACAAAAACATTTTATTAATATAACATCTGCAATCATTAGTCTGCCTTCCGTTTCTTCTTCTTTCGCCTGGCTTTGTCACCTTTGCCAGCTTCTGAATCAGAACTAGAATCTGATGATGAGGATGATGAAGATGAGGAAGATGATGAGGACGATGATGAGTCAGAGCTGGACGAGCTAGATGAGGAACTGTCAGAATCAGAGCCTGACTTTTCTGTATCAGAGTCATCGGAGTCGTCTGAGGATCCAGAGCTGCTGGACGAGGAAGATGAGCTAGATTCTCCATCAGAGCTGTGAATGCAAGTTGAAACCAAGTGGTCTGTTCAAAGGTTGAGCACAAGAGTTTAGTGAATGCTACTTTATATATATATATATACATATTTCTGGGCTATAAAACCAAAATAGTGTTAATTATTAACAACAATGTAGAAGTTTAGTGAATGCTGACTGACTGACTGACATACTGACTGACATACTGACTGACTCACTGACATCTTGCGGTCTTGACACATAGTAGTTTGTAAAATGGAGTCATACCTCTCCATAACCTGGGCTGAATATAGAGACCATGTGTACCCCATGCAGCATGATCCCTCTCTCGGCCTGCTTAGTTCAATCCAGAGGAAAGGTAACACCAATACATCTGGAATAAGACAAGCTGCAGAAGCTGCCGGATCAGCAAAGCAATGCTCAAGCAGTCCGCCTGTCCATCCTAGACCAGCTGCCGACCAAGGCTTAGGGCCTGGTCTGCACTGCCATGACATTTAGTCTTTAGCTTGCATTTCCTCCCAGTAGGGTAAGGCTTGTATCCTCCCAATTGCTCTCCTTCGCCCGAAACTGTTGGCACAATGTGGGGTGTCAGGTTTGGTGAGCGCCGCCAAAGCAGCTTAAACATATCTGACTAAGACCTGGCAGCAAGTGAATGCTATATATATATATATATATATATATATATATATATATATATATATATATATATATATATATATATATATAAGGGGCGTTAATTTGAAATCTGTTCGTGCCGCACCGCGCGTAATTGTGTACATTGAACATGATCATGTCACAGTCATGTCATAAGTACTGACCAATGAATAAAAGAGCATGTGCTTATTGTCCCATGATGCATAAGTTCTGTTTCTGACCGTTGAGAAAATGGCCGGGTTGATCCAGTTTCTTTCATTTGAAAGATGTGACCGCGTATTGTTGCAACAGAAAAAACCATTGCCAAAACTGATGCAGCAGTACAGATGAACCGTTGTTGAAGCATATGTTTGCTAGTGAAAGAATTTGATGTGTCAACTGGGACAATTCAAAAGGTCGTTCATAAGAAACTGCAATTTCAGAAGGTGTGTTCACAGTGGGTACCATGGATGTTGACCGACCACCAAAAAGAGGAACGCATGGGATTGTTTTTGAACCATTTGCTGCGTTACAGAGTGGAGGGTGATGCATTTCTCTTCCGCATAGTGGCAGGCGATGAATCATGGTGTCACCACTTTTAGCCGAGCAGCAAAAGAGGCATGCAATGGAAGCATGCTGGATCACTAAAAGCCAAAACATTCAAGTTACAGGTTTCCGCTGGTAAGGCTATGCTGAGCACATTTTTTTTATTATGAAGGGCTATTGCTGGCCGACATTAAAGAACCTGGTGTCAACATCAACTCTACCCACTACTTGCAAACACTAGACAAGCTGCAAAAAGCCATCATGAATAAACGACCCGGCATGCTTTCTCGAGGTGTGATTTTGTTGCACGATAATGCTCGTACGCATGTTGCAAAGATTGTGTAGGAAGCATTAGCAAGGAAGAAGTGGGAAATTCTGCAACATCATGCCTGTAGTCCTGATCTGTCACCATGTGCATGCTTTCTCACGGTGTGATTTTGTTGCACGATAATGCTCGTACACATGTCGCAAAGATTCTGCAGGAAGCATTAGCAAGGAAGAAGTGGGAAATTCTGCAACATCCAGCCTATAGTCCTGATTTGTCACCATGTGATTTTCATTTGTTAAGACCTCTAACAAAAGCTCTCAAGGGGCAACGATTTCATACAGATGCAGACGCAATGAACGCTGAAAACACTTGGTTCAGTGAGCAACCACAATCCTTGTTAGTGGACGGCATTCGCCGCGTACCTAAGGAATGGGATGCTTGCCTGAATGCCTATGGCGACTTCTTCTGACCAACCCATGGTGCATAATTCATTCAAAATTAATCTTCTTCTTCTTCAGCGTTCCGAGCCATTGAGGTTCTTTGCTGCAAATACAATCCGTCTCCATTCGTCTCTCTGGTGGACCTTCTCTTGCCAGTCGTTGATTCCAAGTGCTTGTAGGTCTGTACATGTATTATCTCTCCACCGCCTTCTTGGTCTACCTCGGGGTCTACGGTCATTTATTTCCTGAGTGTAAGCGAGTTTTGTTTCCCTATTATCTTCCATTCTTTCTATATGCCCCAGCCATTGTAGTCTATTAGCCTTCATGATACCAGTGATTAGCGGGGACTTAAACAGATCATAAATGTCTTTGTTACTTCTTCTTTTCCACTCTCCACTTTGTGTATCCCTAATGGGTCCAAAGATGCGTCTTAAAATTTTGTTCTCAAAGGTTTGTAACAAGGCTTTGTCTCCTTTTGTTGTACTCCAGGTTTCAGAGCCATACAGCACAACTGGTCTGATCAGTGTTTTGTATATTGTGATTTTGGTGTTACGAGATAGCGCCTTTGATTTTAGTAGATGTTGTAGTGCATAGTATATCTTATTTCCAGAGTTGATTCTAGTTTGTATTTCTTCCCTTATGATGTTGGAGCAGTTGAAGATTGTACCCAGGTATTTGTATGTTTCCGTTCTTTTAATGGTCATATTATCTATTTGTATGTGGCCAGAGTTTCTAGCCATTCCGTCTCTTGAAATTACCATATATTCTGTCTTATCTTGGTTGATAACCAGCCCCATCTGTTGGGCTTTTTCCTTTAAGTGAGTCAATATTTCCAATGTCTTTTGTTCACTTTGCCCTATAATATCTATATCATCTGCATAACCAAGCAGCTTGGATGTTCCTCCAATATCACATTCCTCCTTTACCTTCCTTACAACTTTCTCTAGAGCCAGATTGAAGAGTAGCGGCGATAGTGCATCACCCTGTTTCAAGCCAGATGTTATTTGGAAGGGGTCTGATTTCCTGCCTTTATATGTTACTATATTATAAGTATCTTCCATGCATAGTCTGGTCATGTTGATTAGCTTCCTTGGTATTCCAAATTCCTGCATAGCATTCCATAGACTATTCCTATGGACACTATCATAAGCCTTTTTAATATCCACAAAAATGTTATGGAGATCTCTTTTATATTCCCAATGTTTCTCGGCTATTTGTCGTAAGATAAATATCTGATCTATTGTTAATCTGTTTTGTCTAAAACCCGCCTGGTAGTCACCTAATATGTCTTCTGAATATGGTTTTAGTCTATTTAGTAATACTGCGGATAGTATCTTATAGCTTGTGGACAGTAGTGATATTCCTCTATAATTTCCACATTGGAACTTGTCTCCTTTCTTAAAGATAGGTATCAATAATGACTCTTTCCAGTCATGGGGTAATTCTTCTGTCCTCCAGATTTTTATTATTAGTTCGTATAGCTTTAGATGTAATGCATGGCCACCTGCCTTTATAAATTCAGCAGCAATTCCATCAGTCCCAGTTGCCTTATTGTTTTTAAGTCGTGTGATTACATATGGGATTTCTTCAAATGTAGGTTCTTCAATTTGTGGTTCGCATGTTAGAACCTCTTCCTGTGGGGAAAATGTTACTTGGAGCTTCACAATTTAGTAATTCAATAAAATATTCTTTCCATGTGTTGCACATTTCCTCATTGGTATTTATCATATTCGTATTTTTGTCTTTTAAACCATATGTGTTTTGTTGGTGCCCTCGTTTCATTGACTTCAGTTCTTTAAAAAATTTTCTGGATTCATTTTTCTGGTAATTAGTTTCCATATCTTTGATTATATTACTCATATATTCTCGCTTCTGCTGTCTGACTATTTTTGTAGCCTCTTATATTCATTTCTATAATGCTCTTCCTTTTGGATGTTGTTGATGTCATTTAACCATACATGTCTGGAATTCTTCTTTCTAATGACTGCTTCTTCACATTTTTGATTGAACCATCTGTTCTTTCTATGCGTGGTTAACACACCGAGACATTCTTCTGCGGTAGATTGAATTGTATTCTTGATGTGCAACCAAGTTTGGTCAACGCTTTCCTCCAAAGGGTTTTGCAGAGTTTCAAGTTTACATTTTATTTCATCTGTAAATTTCTCTTTGACTGTAATTTCTTGTAGATTTTCTCTGTTATATGTTGGGTGTAATCTTTGTAATTTAGTATAGAAAGCTCGCTTAAGTTTTATGTTAAATTTTGCTCCAACGAGAAAGTGGTCACTGTGGCACTCAGCTCCTCTATAACTTCTAACTTGCTGTATGTTTGATGCATTTCTGTTGTTAATTAAAATGTGATCTATTTGATTATAGGTTCTCTTGTCACATGATTTCCAAGTTTGTTTGTGTATATCCTTTCTTTGTAGTCTGGTACTGCTAATCTGCAGTCCTTTGGCTTCTGCCAGGTTGATGACACTCCATCCATTATCATTTGAAGTTGTATGTAGGCTTTCCATACCGGCCACTTTTTTATTAGTTTGCTCTCTACCTATTTTTGCATTGAAGTCTCCCAGCACAATCAGGATGTCCTGTTTGGGGATTTCTTCTATGACATCTTCCAGATCATTATAAAAGTCTTCTTTAATATCATCTTCTTTCTCTTCAGTAGGTGCATGTACATTAATCATTGTTATATTTTTCCATTTACCTTTTATTCGTAATTTACTAATCCTGTCATTAAAAGCTTTAAAGTTTAAAACGTTATCCCATAACTCTTTTTTGATGACAAATCCTGTTCCTAATTCATGTTTATTTTGGGTGTTTCCTCCATATATTATAATCATTCCATTTTGCTCCAAAGTACCCTCTCCTGGCCACCTTATTTCTTGAATTGCTGTTATATCCATTTGATATTCAACCAGCTCCCGGGTTAGTTCTTCGGCCGCTCCAGCTCGATATAGTGTCTGTACATTCCATGTTCCAAATCTCAAAAGTCCTTTAACGTTCCAAGGTCGTTGTCCAGATAAGTCAGTCCGATATCGAGGCTCATGTATTTGTTTCGTAACAAAGAAAGGTTTTTACAAAGGTGTTCAAAATGAATGCTTTGTTTAATTCTACCACACCTGTTAATGTTTCATTCATGCTTTTGTAATAAAGCCATTGGAACAGTTTCAAATGAACATCCCTAATACATTACGGAAACTAATAGAAAGGTCAATAGAGAAACAGAAAGACATATATTTGTGCTTCATAGATTATACTAAGGCATTTGATAAAGTAAAACATGATGAACTGATTATAATGCTGGAAGATATCAGCATTGATGGGAATGATTTAAGAATAATAAAGAATATTTACTGGAACCAAGTAGCAGCAATTAAAATGGGAAATAAAGAGGGTAGTTACGAACAGATAAATCTAGGAGTACGACAGGGATGTGTCTTGTCACCAGATCTTTTCTCCCTGTATAGCGAAGTAATAATGAGAGAGATCAAAGAGATGCCAGGAAAACTAGTTGGAGGTTATAATATAAATAATATACGCTATGCAGATGACACAGTATTGGTGGTTGATAAATCAACAGATCTACAACAATTGTTGGACATTGTAGTAACAGCGAGTGCAAGGAAAGGTCTCTCCTTGAATATCAAGAAAACAGTAACAATGGTGATATCAAAGAATATGGTAACACCAAAATGTGACATAGAAATAGAAGGAAAAATTCTTAACCAAGTGGATAATTTTAGATACCTAGGGGCATTTATAACATCAGATGGAAGATATGCAGCGGAGATTAAGAGCAGAATATGGCAAGCAAAAGCCACATTTCAGAAAATGAAGAGTATCTTATGCAATAAGCTACTATCACTGAATGTAAGAGAGTGCTGAAATGCTATATAGAACATGTTTTGCTGTATGGCAGTGAATCTTGGAATGTAAATGAACAAATTAAGAAGAAATTAGAAGCAACAGAGATGTGGTTCCTGAGATGAATGTTGTGAATTCCTTGGACTGCCAGAATAACTAACGACGACTGCCTGAAACAGGCTAATGAAACTAGAACATTGTATACAACAATAAGACAGAGACAAACATCTTTCTTTAGTCATGTGATGAGAAGAGAGGCATTGAAGAACATCATGACAACTGGAAAGATCAAGGGGAAGAGAGGCAGAGGTAGACCAAGAGAAATGATGCTGGATGGATTGAGACGGTGGCATGGAGGAATATCAGCAGTAGAGTTGACCCAGAAAACCAAAGACTGAGATCTGTGGAGAGCCATGAACACCTATGCCAGCTGGCAGGGCACTTGATGATGAGAGATGATGATGAGATAAATATAGGAAGGTTATGGAGCACATAGGCAGAAGATACCATCAGGGAGAAACCACAGTCAAGCAGATAGATACACAGGGGACAGGAGTGGAATTATACAGGGAGACATCAAAACAGCTTCCATAAGGAATTCATCATATTGGGCAGAGAGTTAGAGAGTGGTGCAATGGGATGACAGAAATGGAGGTCCAACAAGTGATGGATTAAAATACCAGCAGACAATAGTCGAAACTAAAGGTTATGGTTAGAAACCTGATTGAGGATTCTTGGCTAGAGTTAAGGGAAGGAAGATCACTGCTGAGCAGAAGGGAGTTTATAGGTCTACAACATTATGTGTGAAAATGGAGGTGGCTGTGATCACTGCGGCTCTGATGAGCATCATCGAGACACCAGAGCAATCATGGTGTTTTCCCTGCATTGTGTAAAGTGTATACTTTATTTCTGCTTGTGTATTGTATATGTTTCATTCAATGATCTATTTCAATTTCTGTAGCTGGAGCTTTGTGTGATGGCCTCAAGAGGCAGCTTGCTATTCTCTAGAGAAAGACCCAACCAGATGGGGTAAAACTTTGTGCAATGAAGCCAATCCTCTTGTCTGTAACCTTGATGTATCAAAAATGATATTATTCCTATTAAAACTAATCAAATGTGAGCACCGACGACTCAGTAAACAAGCACAGATACAAACCTCTTTTGCTTACTATCCTTTTCATTCTTCTTCTTTTTCTGGGCAGTGGAAACGGATCTGGCACTGTGGACAATGAGAATATTATGTACAAGTATGCAAACAACAACAAAAGTAATGAGCTTTTTTCAATACCTTGAAGTGCATTAGATATATGATGCAGCCCCCATATTTGTATAGATCAGTTGGCACTTGATCAGTGATGTGGTCAATATTACATTGGCTGCCTTTACTTCCCATACTATTCCCTGGTAACCATTTTCGGTTGGGGCAACCTGGGAGCCAAGATCAAGTTTGTTTAAACATCGCTGCCTCTTGGGAATTCAAACACACAACTACCAGGCGGGAGGCAAGTGATTTAGTCACTGTGCTGCTACAGGTACTCAAAAGGAAGTATCAGTTAAAAGACATGCTGTAGCAAAACAAAATGAAAGGAACTAAAGATGCAGCAAGATAGACATATGTATTCAGCTACTCCGTGAACCAAGTGGCCAATACCCAACCCTACCTCTGAGCAGCAGCAACAGCAGCTGCAGCAGTCGTAGTATAGTAGTAGTAGTAGTAGTAGTAGTAGTAGTAGTAGTAGTAGTAGTAGTAGTAGTAGTAGTAGTAGTAGTAGTAGTAGCTGCAGTAGTAGTGGCTGCAGTTGCAGTAGTAGTAGTAGTAGTAGTAGTAGTAGTAGTAGTAGTAGTAGTAGTAGTAGTAGTAGTAGTCGTAGTAGTAGTAGTAGTAGTAGTAGTTGTTGTTGTAGTAGGAGGAGGAGCTACAGCAGCAGTAGTAGTAGTAGTAGTCACAGTCCAGATCAGTTTATGTCTACAAGTTTGCCCAGATGCGGATGCGAGCCTGTCACATTCCATATTACATACAGAGAAAACAGAGTTAATAACAAGTAGGGACAGAGGCAACACCAGCTGAGAGTAAACGGCTGACCAATACATGACCACACAACTGAACAAAGGCCCTTCTGTGGCGGAAGACTATTGCGCACACATGTTATCTGAGGTTGAGGGAAAAGAGAGACGATCGCCAGCGATCAAGACGAGAAGAAAAGGTCGAACGGGACTTGGGTGTGCAACAGGCTGCATGGAGGGTCGTTGTCCACGGACAGGAAACAAGAAAGATCAATGGTGTAAAATAAAATGTTGCATATACATTTCAGGGCGTTGCGGTCTAACTCTAAGTTTATATTCTAGGCAATTGTGCGTTCAGTAGTTTGCCATTGATTTCTGGACGAGAAGTCAACGTTTATGTCCAACTTTATGCCGGTGTAGGGGTTGAATCGCCGACCTTGCCGTCCGTGAACCGGACATTTAACGATGTAGACTGTTAGAAATACAAGCAGAAATATTAACAAAGTGGCCACCTGGATGTGGCTATCACGACACTGGAGTAGATAGATAGGCATTAACAACCTGTTTGTTATATTAATTTGTTCCTCGGTGATAGGGAATGAAAGCATAGCCTGCCCTTACTGAAAGGTCAGATAATCCACGACACACTCGCCATCAGAGTGGTGGATGCAAGGACTGGGAGTGTGTGAGGAGATCTCCACAACGTGGTCGTTGTGCGAGAGGTATAAATGTGTTATCATCAACACCAGTGATTCTCAACCGGTGGGGAATTCCCCCCCCCCCCCCACTCCAGGGAGGAATTTTAGGGTTTCCGGGGATGGGGGTGGGGAGAGAGAGATTAAGATTATTTCAAGATCGCGTTAATACAAGAACCGATTACTTGATATTGTTTTTCCATCCATAATTTACGGTTCTGTACTTCTCGCCCTTCTGAAATTCATTTTATAACGTAAGTAGACCAGGAAATCACGTTTTATGCAGACGTCTAGACTTGTTCTAGTATGTGTTATTAAATTTAGCTTCCATGTGTACGTATACTGCGTAGTGGCGGGCGGCGGGTTAATAGGGAGGAAATACACACACAAAAAGAGGGGGGGGGGTGACGTTCTTAAAATACGGTGAAGGATTGCACGGGCCAAAATAAATTTAGAACCACTGATCTACACGAGGTTTATCATCTCTTTGTATGTCATCGAACATAAGTTTGTCATCTCTTTGTATGTCATCGAACGTTCTGTGAGAGCGAGCTGAACTAGTGTGTGTACATGACGTCTTAGACACCCTGAAGTCAGAGATTCAGTAACTTCGGGGTAGGTTGATTAATGATTGAGAAAAGATTGTTTTTTAAAAAAGGGCGCGGGAGGGGGGGGGGGGGGTGTCTTGTGGAATAATGATGATGGTGGAGTGAGTTATCTAATAGAAAAGGTAATGTATGGACGGTTCAGTTAACTGTACTGTTAATAAACTGCAGTTATTCCTCACAGATCAGTATATTCAACATCGCGTGTGTCCAGGGAATTTGTTTAGATAAATGAAACCAAAAGGTCCTTTCGCCTCAACTGCTCAGAGAAAAGTCAGGACAGATTCTAAAGAAATGCCATTGGCGGATGATAATACATGATTGCTACTGCCAGGATCTGCTGTATAGGACGGCAAACGAGACTTTCCCAGACTGGCAGAATCGATCACCCCGCATAATAACATTTGTTCCCCACTGGGAGGCCAACAATACGGCACAGTCTACAATTACCGTGACTTATTAATAGGCAAAAATGGGACCAATTATATAACGCATTTCTTTACGTGAATGGCTCTTTCATTTGCTGCCTAAATAGGCGTATGGGAATCAATATTTCACGACAGAGAGAGAGAGAGTGCGGAGAAAAAAGAAAACTCACATCGCGCGGTGAAAATAAAATGCACATCGATTTTATTGCAACAAACGTAGATTAATCTGATTCAATTAGTGTATGACAACCATTCTCCGAAAGCTCCGATCTGCAAGTGATTATGGGGAAAGATTAATGTATCGGTTATAAACATATAAATAATTCAAATCAGCCCGGAGAGAGGATTGTAATTAGCCTTTTATTTTTCTAATCTTTGGAAAAGGAAAATACCAATATTTGTTTCCTTGTTTTGATGACGACGAGACGTTCTGTTTCCTGTACGAACAATCAAAAATGGACTAAGTTGCACTAAATGCACTAAGTTGAAAATAAAGGACATAAAACTATGTAAAATGGTCCTAAAACTAAGTTATAGGGCGTAAAATAAAGGGAAAATGACGTAAAACTAAGGGAAAAGGACGTAAAACTAAGGGAAAAAGGACGTAAAACTAAGGGAAAGGGACGCACAACTAAGTAAACAGAACGTAAGACTAAGTAAAAGAAGGAAGGACCCTTTGCGCACGCCTATAAGAGTACTGGGTATATTGGAAAACAGTAGAGAACCTCCCTACACTCGTTGAGGCGTACTGGCTTTATGATGCCAGTCCCAAAGTTTAATCAGTTCTCGATGGGTGATGTGGTTAATATGTAGCCTTTACTTCCAATGACACCTCGTGGTATCTAATTTGGGCTGTGTCGAAGCGGGGGTCCATGCTAATTTTACAACACATACCCGCCGGCCAGCAGACAGGAGTGCTACACACCTCACTACCGCGGCCCTCAAAAATTAAAGGCCCATACAGAACAGTTGAAATTCATCATAGCATAACCATCATCGCCCTTATTAATCTCATCTCATCTTGTTCCTCTTGTACCTTGCGGTGTCAAGGTGAAACATAAACAGCGGGAGAGTGCTCGTTTATGGATTTCTTGCATCGAGATTTCCATAGGCTCTGCTATTCCCTCTGTCCATGGTTTAAGTGGCCGGCCCCTTCTTCTTCTGCTTCCATTTGGTCTGTACATCATTGCTTGTGGTATACTGTTAGTTGGTAATCTAGTTACATGGTCATACCATTTACCTTGCTGCCTTCTGATAAAACCCAGCGCTGCTGTAACCCCCACACTGTAGTCCTGATTTCTTCATTTTTGATTTTCTCTCTTCTTGACACATTGAGTCCCCCCCCCCCCCCCCCCCTCAAGAATCTCATTTCTGTTGTCGTGATTTATCTTTTCTCTGTTTCTGTCATTGTCCACGTTTGGCATCGGTAGCATAGAGTTGGTAGGAAGATTGTGTTGTAAAGTGCTTTCTTAGTAGTTATTGATACATGTTTGATCTTTAGTATTGGTGCCATTTGTCCAATGAGTTGGTTTGCCTTATTGCATCTATTGTCGATCTCGTCTTCTGATTTGCCATTTGATGATATTATACTTCCTAAGTACTTGAAGCTCATTAATTGTTTCATGGGGTATTCTTTTAGATGAATCTTTGTTGATGTTTCTTCTTTGCTTATAGTAATTACCTCTTTTTTACTCATTCTAATTTTCATGTTATGTTCCTTACACAATTAATTCGTTTAGAGTTTAGACTATATTCGCCCTATTATTATCGTTATAATTATCAATGTCATTATCATCATCAGCGTAACAATAGGCTGGGTATGGCGGGCCCACACACCCAGTTCAGATGTCTCATAGTTGGTCACTCCAACCCAGTAATTCAGTGTTTTTCGGGGGTAGAACAAGGTGCGCAGTTGAACCAGAAGTGTAGGAGCTCAGTTGGGTTTATTGTGTTTGGTTGAGAGAAGTCAACAAGTCGGGTGTGTTGTGTGGAAGATCAAGTCGCACGTGAAGTTTTGAATATTCTCATGTTAATTGTGTCTGGTTCGAGAAGGGTATTTAGAAGTTTAGAGTGTTCAACAAGGAAACCGTGCTCCAACCCAACTTCCTAGTTTGAAGAGAAAAGCGTGATGCAATCAGCCGCTAACGAGTGTTTAGGGGTATTTAAGAAGAGCACGTTACAGCAGAAAAAAAGGGGAGGGAGGGGATGCATAGAGAAAGCAGAGGTTCAGAAAAGATACGGGGGGGGGGGGGGGGGTTCAAAACAAATGCAGAGGTTCGTTCAGAAGTAATGCGGGGACTCGTTCTGTCAGGCCGAATTGCAGAGTTGAGGAAGGCAGAATCAGTTCTCGTTTAGGAAATGCATAGTTGGATATGCAAATGCAGAGTCAAGGATGGAGAGAGAGAGAGAGAGAGAGAGAGAGAGAGAGAGAGAGAGAGAGAGAGAGAGAGAGAGAGAGAGAGAGAGAGAAAGAGAGACAGACAGACAGAGAGAGAGAGAGGGAGAGACAGACAGACAGACAGAGAGAGAGAGAGAGAGAGTCGCCAAGGGTCACTCAGGCCAGAGTAGGGCATAGCGAATGAGTGGCACCTTGCCGTCTTGACAGACGAAAGTATGTGGATTGGAATTGGCCAAAATCCCATCGCACAATGCCTGGGCGTGGATTCAGAGAACACGTGTTCCCCGTGCAGCATGTTCCCTCTCTCGGCCTTGTCTTGTTTTCTCCAGAGAAAATGATAAACAGTTCGTCTGGAACAAGGTAGGCTGCAGACGATGGCGGCTCACGTGAAACCTCCAAGAGCCGGAGGTGAGTCTCACCTCCAAGAGCAGGAGGTGAGTGGTGGCCAGACCCTCGCATCCGTGGGACTTGACTTAGAGGCGTTCAGCTATATCCCACGGCAGCGGGCCTTTTAGCAAGTGTCTGGACTTGTAGAGCGTTTACACCTCTCATTTGTAAGTGTCCGGACCGATGTAAGCATGCACTACCGTCATACTCCCTGCCTGACTGCGGATCCCGCGACCAGCGGGAATAGGCCCGCCGGAGACATTGCTCGTCTCTTGCGAACAAATCTCCCCACATGACACTGTGCGGATCCCGCGACCAGCGAGAATAGGCCCGCCGGAGATATTGTTCGTCTGTTGCGACCAAATTTCCCCTATTATCACTGAATAAGTAAAGCAACTAGAAGACAGCGTGATAAAGTAAAGTTAATCATTGAGCTGAGAAGCTTTGGGGGAACTGCGGTCTAGTGTGTATTTATACTGTCATTTCATCGGTGTGGATGTATGCCAGAAACCAGCGGTAGAAGTTACGTAATTGGTAACCGCTATACCATCATGGGCCAGACGTCCATAGCTTGATCGGTTACAGGCTTGTCTCTCCCTGTCGTCTCATCATGAAGAGTCATCGGAGCAATGTACGGTGTTGATGAACGGTGACCTCTGACACTGGCCATACCTAGTTACACTGTTACAATACAATGTTACAGATGTGTAATTAAGTTGGTCACGTGACATTCACACACACACACACAAGGGAGGGGGGCATACACTGTTAACCAGCATTATTATGGTCATCAGGTTAGGCAGTCTGGTGACCGGTACTTAAGACCTCAGTTCGTGTCATCCCACCGTCCTCTATTCTCTGCAATTCTATTCGACTCACGTATCTCAGAAACCAAATGGCCCTCTGCATTCTGCACGATTAGCTGGTTAATTGCATGTCCTCTGTTCGATAGTAATCTCCATCCATGTCATGTGGCGTTGATGATCCGGTATGTCCATTGCCACACTGTGCAGCACCTTCTATATTGGTCTCCCCCTGACTCTCCTACCCTCCAACCTGCCGGTTTTAACGACATAACTCCAGCTTTCCCCTTCTTATGCCATGGTCAAAGAATGCGGACTGTCCTCTTCTGATGCATGTAACAAGTTCTCATTGTGAGTATATTTCACGATATATTCATTCCTCTTTCTATCCGTCCTCGGTGATCTCAGCATTCCTCAACGGCTTTCACATAATTCTTCACTTGTCTGCTAACTGTCGATGATTTGCTTTTGTACATCAGAATTGGCTCAAGAAATGTTGTCCTAAACTAGATTAGTAGATCTCCATTCCTCAAATTTAAGCCAAACCAATATGCCCAACATGTTAATCACATCTTTTCCCCAAAAAAATTTATCTTTTAAAAATTAAAATGCAAATCAAAGCAGTCACACGGCATGCCTCTGTTGTTTCTCTACCGGAGCACATTACATGTCATTACAAGGCCCAGCCACTTTCAACTGTCGACTGCCATTATGTCTGTAATTGATGGCTATTAGTATGGTTGCGTTATTTCTGTCCCTAACCTCCATTCATTGGTGCCACTCTTTCAACAGCGTTTAACGGACGACATATAGTTCATAAAAGGGCCAGCGAGGTTGGGCCCTATCCTAGCAGAAAAGCGAATGTTTATCGCTGCTTTTAATCCAACAAATTTTATTTCAGGTCAACATGGTCGAATGGGTCAGTACGTATCGCTCTTAAACTTTTGAGGTGCTGATAACGAGGTAAAGGGTTCAACCTCTACACATGTTAGTTTGACTAAAATGTCGACTTCTCGTCCTTGACGTAGGGAAGTGAATTACAAGTATCTAAGAAATCGGAATTGGTTCGGGTGATGGCGAGGGACACTGATAATAAGGAAAGCTAATGCACACGCAAAAATCAGTCAGCTAACAGTTGCAGCACGTGTATGGACTACGCTTGAGTTCAAAGCAAGCAAAGAAATATTTGTTTCGTTGTGATCTGGTTATAACTCTACACAATTTCTTTACAACTGTAAATTGTATCAACAGTCGGCGCTGTAGCCAGGGAGCTACAAATGCAATTTGTAATCCTGCATATCGCGTTCGAAACGCAACTGTGGGCGATTTGGTAGCAGACAGCCTTGCGTTGGTTTCCACACAATGGTATGAGTGCATGTCGTTCAGAAAGCAATGGCAAACTTAAACTTAAGCTAGCCCTGGAATCACAAACAACCAAAAACAAAAATTGCTGGAGTTGACTGCTACGCCCTTTAAAGGATATGCAACTAACTATAGTATAAATTACATGGATATAATTTCTGCAAAGCCACTTGGAGACATTGCACTTTACCATTAAACTCTAAATGATTTGGGAGATTCGTCGGAAGACTCCGCGGCGAAGTTGTCAAGCTGTCTGGCTCGGACTCCAAAGATTGTGGGTTCGATTCCGGGCAGCGTCCTTCGGTTCATGAGTGCATTTTTTCGGAGGCTCTTGAGGGTCGTCGCTGGAGCTACAGAGTTCGTGCTTCGTGCGACGCTTCCCGCGCTGCGGAAAGAGGCTGAGCCATGTGGGATAAAACCCGTTGCAATGAAGTCGACCATGTCGACTTTCAAGCAACTTTTTATTAAACCATAAAAGAAAATGACAGCGAAAACCCAGGCATTTGAGGGCTGTTTGTGATTTCTTGGCAAGTTTACATTCAGTAGTTTGCCATTGTTTTATGAACGACTGGCACTCATCCCTTTATATTGAAACCAACGCAAGGCGGTCTGCTTCCAAATCGCTCGCAGCTGTGTTTCGAACGCGGTATGCGGGATTACGAATTGCCTCGTGACTCCTTCACCACAGAGCCGGTGATCGATAAAGGCATAGCAATATTCGAATTGGTCATCTCAAAATCATCCGTCAGCAGCCTGCCCTGTACGGAACTTCTTCCCATAGATTCTTCTTAAAAGCCCAAGCCGTTTGACGCTGGTGATCATGATGTCCACGTCATCTGGCGCTGGTGAGTGTGGCTGTCCACAACCTTGTGACGCTGGTGTGCATGCCTGTCCACAGCCGTGTGACGCTGGTGAGCATGCCAGTCCACAGCCGTGTGACGCTGGTGATCATGATGTTCACAGCCGCGTGACGCTGGTGTGCATGTCTGTCCACAGCCTTCAGTCTCTTGAGCTGTCAGTCATTTCTGGTACCGACGTTCCAGAATGCAATGATGTCAAACTATTCACAATCTTCTCTCTTGGTCTTTCCCCTATATCTCCTCTCCCATCTCCAACCCTCCCGTTGCAGCGACACACTCCAGCTTTTCTCCCATCACGACCCGCGCAGAACAGTCTCGAATTTTCTCTCCGTCTTAAGCCAAACGCCCTGCCTCTATTGCTGCCATGTGTAAGTTATCTACCACATCATGAATGTTATCTGCCCCTGTGGGATTTATCTTCTTCCAATGTACTTCCCTTCAGTGATCCATTCTGGTCGTTCATGTCTTCTTACGTTTCCAAAGTATGTCATTTTCTAATGTTTGTGTCTTATTACCCAGTCTTCAGAAGCATTGAGTTCCCGATGGATAGATCTGTTTGTGTTCTGTTAGTCCAATGGACTGTTAATATTACTCATTTTAATATACAACATCTCTCTCTCTCTCCCTCTCTCTCTCTGTCTCTCTCTCTCTCTCTCTCTCTCACACACACATACACACACAAGGGAGCTGCGGTAGTTTAGTGGTTAGCCATCCCCTTCCGGCCTGGTTGTCATGAGTTCGATCCGCAGTGGTGCAACTTCAAATTGACCTAAGCCACCAGGTCGAGCTAGCCTAAAATGGGTACCAAGAAACGTCTTTGGAAGTAAAGGCGGCCGGTATGATACTGACCACATCACCCACCGATTGATCTATCAAAATATGAGTCTAGCATCACATGCCCAATGCGCCTGCCTCATCCCATCTCATCATGTTCCTCTTGTATCTTGCGGTGTAGAGGTGAAGTATAAACAGCGGGAGAGTGCCCGCTTATGGGCCACATATATCGATATTCCCATGGACTCTGTTATTTCCTGCGTCCATCGTTTACGTGGTCGGCCTCTTCCTCTGCTTCCGTCTGGTCTGTACATCATTGCTTGATGTGGTATACTGTTAGTTGGTAACCTACTTACATGGCCAAACCATTTTACTTGCTGCCTTCTAATAAAATCTAGCGCTGCTATAACCCCCACTTTAGTCCTGATTTCTTCATTTCTGATCTTATCTCTTCTTGATACATTGAGTATTCTTCTCAGGAATCTCATTTCTGTTGTTAGGATTTTTCTTTTCTCTTTTTCTGTCATTGTCCAGGTTTGGCATTGGTAACATAGTTGGTAGGAAGATTGTGTTGTAAAGTGCCAATGTGCCTAAGGCGCGTGAAAGAGACCTTTAATCTTCTTCTTTCGTTTGCTCAAAGAGACATTTACTTACTTATCATACACAAAGGAGACCACACCCACACGACGGTAACTTTATTTTTTTCATTTCTTCTAAAGCCTACAGTACAGGGTGTTTGTAAAGTCTCACAACACTTTGCAAGTATAACAAATTTGAAAAAAAGAATACTTTCTTCCGTTGATAACCATTTTGTCTGGATTGCAAAGAATTACTCCAGCAGACGACAGCCATTCGCTATATATTGCTTCACGAAGGACTGGAGCACATTTTCTTTCTCTTCATTTTTCAAATGTGTTATACATACAAAATGTAGTGACACTTTACAAACATCCTGATAAGAACACGAGAATAAGCGAAAGGAAAACATGCACAATTAAATGACTCACAGCGCGTCCAGTTTTGCCTTCTCCTCGTCCATCTTGAGCCGCTTGTTCATCAGGCGAGTGCGGGAGTCACGTTCCACGTACTTCCTCTTGCCCGGACATTGGTAAGTGAAGTGGCCCTTCTGTAAACACTTCTGGCACCTGTAATCTTCCTGCTTCACCAGACTGTGGACAGCAATTGGCCAGAAATGATCGATAATGACAGTGTCTGCAGGCGGTAGACAGGCAGGCAGGCAGGCAGGCAGGCAGGCAGGAGGAGGAGGCACGGATTACAGAAGATATATAAACAGTTATGACGGGTACATGATTGTAAATACATCGAATGAGCGAACGAACGGACTTTATTTTGACATCCTGTCCTTCTTATTTCCCTGTTCTCATACATTATTCCCTTCATGCATCACTTAAGAAGCTAATCTTAGACAATAATGACAACAGAAACAATATATATTCAATCAATCAGGTGCCGTCTCCACAATGAAGGTTGGCTGCAATGGATCCCCAACACTGTCTGTCTCTCGCCCTGACTGTACATTTTGTCAGATTGATGTTCGTCCATCTCTTGATGTTATCTTCCCACTTGTATCGTTGTCTACCTCTTGCTCGCTTGCCCTCAACCTTGCCCTCCAATAAGTATTAAACGCATGGAAAATGTGCAATAATAATACACGACTCACCAAAACTAATTTATTGATATGGCAATTATAAGTGGCTAAGGTCGATGTAAAGTACCAGTTAAAAAGTTAGTTGCATATCGTTTACAGGACGTTGCAGTCAACACCAGCATTTTTTGCTGTTGTGATCTCTTGGCAAGTTTACGTTCAGTAGCCTGCCATTGCTTTCTGAACAATCAGCACCCATATCAATTCGTTAAAAAAAAAAAAAAAAAAAAAAAAAAAAAAACGCAACGCGATCTACTGCCAAATCGCGCGCAGCTGTATTTCGAACGCGGGTATGCGAGATCACGAATCGCGCCCGTCACCTCTTCGATATGGAGCCGGCAAAGTACCAGATAGGAGAATGTTTATTATACTAGTTGTCCTTTGATATAATTATTAGTATTCGCATCATGAGCAGACACAAGTGTTATTATGTTTGTAAAGGTGATCCAATAGCTTAACTTCGTTTGGGGTGTGCAGTGGTAGGTCTTCATATAATCTAGACCGCGGCAAGGTGACGTTGGGTGGTCAGTTCCCTTCCTCGTTAACTTTCGTTCCCTGACAACTGTCAGAGAAACCCCACGTATGTTCGCATGCCTATTTCATGACACTAGGTCGAAGACGGAACCATTCTGGTCGGAGAAACGAACACTGCCACTTCTGCGAATGAAACTTAGACCCCGGTGTTTGTCTGACTTTCTTTCTTTGTATCCCTCCCTAACTGTTTGTCTGTTCGTCCGTGACATCCATGACAGACAGACATAAATAGTGTGTACACCACAGCTCCTAACACATAATCTCTAAACAGAAATGAAAGATACAAGGTAACTTAGAAGCATTTGAGATGTGGTGGTATCTAGCTAGACAGACAGACAGACAAGTATCTAGATAGACAGATATGTCGTTAGCTAAGCATACAGACATACAGATAAAGAATCAGGCATGCAATCAGATAGACTGGTAAGGAAATCTGCAGACTGCCAGATATAGTGCAAACACCATGACAACAATTATACAATTCTTATTCAGCAACATTCCAATCATCATCATCACCATCATCAAGTGCCCTGCCAGCTGGCGTAGGCGTTCACGGCTCTCCACAGATCTCGGTCTTTCGTGTTCTGGATCAACTCTGCTGGTGATATTCCTCTATGCCACCGTATTAAGCGATCCAGCATAATTTCTCTTGGTCTGCCTCTGCCTCTCTTCCCTCGATCTTTCAAGTTGTTACGATGTTCTCCAATACCTCGTTTCTCATCACATGACCGAAGAAATATGTTTATCTCTTTCTTATTCTTGTATATAATGTTTTATTCTTGTATATAATGTAATATTCTTGTATATAATGTTCTAGTTTCATTAGCCTGTTTCAGGCAATCGTGGTTAGTTACTCTGACAGTCCAAGGAATTCGCAACATTCGTTTCAGGAACCACATTTCTGTTGCTTCTAATTTTTTCTTAATTTGTTCATTTACATTCCAAGATTCACTGCCATACAGCAAAACTTGTTCTATATAGCATTTCAGCACTCTCTTCCTTAAATTCCAACACAACTGAAATATGTATAATAAAATTACACATTAACAATCAAAGCGACCACACACAAGATCCAAGGAAACAACAGTAGATAAGCACCTCGACGTTCAATCAATGCTGACCATTTTCTGGAGACGCGCGGTAAAAAGGACGAATGTGTACACACACAGTTGATGTTGCTGCAAGGAGGGACATAAGTGTCACATCGTTCACGCTAACCACTGTTGTCCCAGAAAGGAAAACCCAACCCAGTAGTCAAGACAATTCAATAACAGCCTCCAAATCTAGAAATCAATACAGAATCAATAAGGGGCGTGTACCTTTATACGAATCACGCTGGAAACCGTCGATTTTTGTGTGGTAACTGAATGCCGAGCAAGGAAGAAAGCTGATCAGTTGGCCTTAAACCCCTATACAGTAACACTTTTGAGTTTTAAATTTTGCGCCGTCTCACTTCCTCTTCTTCTTTGTCCTACTGTCACTGCTGTGAAGCATCGCTGGCAGAAAGTGGATGCAATTTTTAAAAAAAAATATTTTGGCTAATGTTGTTGGTGGAAACATCGTATTTGACTCCTTCGGGTTTTTTTTTTTTTTTTTTTAATCAATTCTTCTAATGGGTTGCCATCTCATGTTTCTTGCTTGCTTGTGTTCGTTGGCTTGAGCTCCAACGCGAAGTCCTGTATGTCAGATGAAGGCATCCTGTTGTCCAACATCAGTCTGATGTCATACAGGACCTGAGGTTTGCTTGAATATCCATTGTCCCATGTTTGGCTTATTGGTGTGCAGACTGGTGGTTCCTCGCCGTACAGGCAGACACTCTCAGACTTCGGAGGAATCGGCGATCCTACTGACTTTAGCCAGGACCCAGAAGGGACCTGTTGCCCAGGACGCTCGACGAGGACGCGTCAATAGGTCTTGGCCAGTATATAACCCGACCCTGGTGCCTTGGAAACACCTCTGCGTCCTATCTCATGTTTCGTTTACACTATCTAGTGGTCTGGTGGGTTGTCATCTCATATCTCTTTTACTCTATCTAGTCGTCTGATAGGTTGTCATCTCATGTCTCTTTTACTCTAGCATTTGATGGGTCGTCCCTTGTACACCAATGGTCTCATTAACGCTGTAACCGCTGGTTGATCTTGTTCCATTCTAACTAAATGTTCCAACCATGTTATGGTTTGGTGTTATATAAACTCAGTAATCGATGTTATCCCTCCACTCTTTCTTTGTTTCTCATTTGTATCTCTATCTCTTCTGGTTTTTCCAGCTTCGTTTCTTATGCATCTCGTCTCACATGATGTGATTTCACGCCTGCATGTTTCTACGACTACCCATGGCCGAGGAAGGAACGGGGGATGTGTAAATAGGTGTATGGTGGACAGGACATCGACGACTGTCATACTGTGTGTTTACCACAGGCAGAGGGTCCTTGCATAATTATTGTTTCCTACATGCTTGTGTGATGTAGTTGTTTCTTACATGCCTGAGTAATGTAGTTGTTTCTCACATGCCCGTGTGGTTTAGTTGATTCTTTCATGCGTGTGTGATATAGTTGTTTCTTACATGCGTGTGTGATTTAGTTATTTCTTATATGCTTGTGTGTAATGTTTCTTGCACGCTTCTGTGGCGTAGTTGTTTCAGGCATGCCTGTGTAATGTAATTGTTTCGTTCATACTTGTTAAATCAGCGTTAAATCAGATTCGCTGGGCTGGTCACTTGACTCGCATGCCAGATCACAGGCTCCCTAAACGATTTTTTTACGGTGAGTTCCGTTGTGGTAAACGCTCCCAAGGCGGCCATAGGAAACGCTTTAAAGACACTGAAAATCTCACTGAATGCTTTTGGAATTCATCATGACACCTGGGAGACTGCAGCCAGAGACCGAAATTCGTGGCGTGCATCATTACGCAAGGGTGCAGTCGCTTGTGAGGCAACCAGGACTGCAAGAGCTGTGAAGAAAAGACAGAACAGAAAAACCACTAGAAACGTCAAGCATTCTTTGTCCAGATTGTCAAAGAACATTTCGAGCCAAAATAGGCTTTATCAGCCATCTTAGAACTCACGGCTCCATACTTTCAACCCCACTGGATGAAATGAATGATCATCATCATTCGTGATGGACAAACAACACAACACAACACTTGTTTGATGTAGTTGTTTCTTGGATATCCTTTTTCCTCTCCCCCTGGAATTTGCACTCCAGTACGGTTCATAATACACCTGCATGACTAATATCGTGACCAGGGGACGGTGACTAGAATATTACGATGTCCACCTCACGCTCAAAGGGCACAGTGCTCGAATCGCAGCACAAGTCAAGGGAATGTTCACGAGAATCGCGGGTATCTAATGATATCACACGCCCTCCTGATTTTTTGGATAGTGAGACGGATACTTAGACGTTTTGGACAAGGACGAAAAACAGGAGGTCCGTGTGCAAATTCTGCACACTAAAAATCCCACGCGAGTAAGCTTCAGTAATTTACTATCTGGTAGCCTGTCGGCACACGTAAAGACGGCACACATAAATACGGCCAACGTAATATTAAACATATCATCTCTCGAATACCGGTTAGTCTTTTAAAAATATAGGGTTAGCCCGTTATGCACTGTGGGCCCCGTGGGGATCCTTATAGGGTTTACTACGAGTTAAAGGCGAAAGAGAAAGCGTTAAAAGAAATACGCAAGTTCACTGTAACTTACGGTGGAAAGACAACGACGACGAGACCCTGAAAACCAGTTTCACGACTAAACAATGACAACCGGGCAGACACCCAGGTTTCTGTGATCTAAACCTAAAAAACGAAGCTGACGCGCTAAACCGACGGTACACAAAATTGTTAGTCATTCGTACACCCTCAGTACTTCGAGAGAGGTCACATGCTAGACACCACTGTAGGTGAGCAAAAACATTAGACCAGCCATTTATCTACAACGACACGTACCTTACATCAACTAAACCAGTGGTTCTCAACCGGTGGGGAATTTTAGGGTTTCCAGGGGAGGGGGCTGGGAAATTAAGATTATTTCAAGATCGAGTTAATACAAGAACCGATTACTTGGTATTGCTTTTCCCTCAATACTTTACGATTCTGTATTCTCGCCCTTCTGAAATTCGTTTTATAACATTAGTAGACCCGCAAATTGCGTTTTATCTAGACATCTAGACTTGTTCTAGTATGTGTTATTAAATTTAGCTTCCATTTTTACGTATACTGTGTATGGGAAGGGGGATTTATAGGGTGAAAATACGAAAGAAAGGGGGAGGGGGGGGGGGTGACATTCTGAACATATGGTGAAGGGGTGCATGGGCCAAAAAGGGTTGAGAACCATTCAATTAGACATTATCAACCGGAATATTTCGAAAGATTGTCATGTGGGGAAAGTTCTCCTAGGGACAAGCCAATGGATGAAGATGGTGATGATTGATTTTCTCCTCCATGCAGTAACCGTCAGTACTTTACTATCTATTGTTCCCTTCCATGCAGTAACTTTCAGTTCTTTACTATAATTTATCCTAGTCCATGCAGTAAACTCCAGTATTTTACTATAAATTATCCCCGTCAATGCGGTAAAGTTCAGTACTTTACTATAGACTGTCCCCAACCATGCATTAAACATAAGCTTTTATCAGTTACTATTGATGATCCTTTTCCATGCAGTAAACTTCAGTGCCTTACTATAGATTAATCTCTTCCATGCAGTAAACGTCAGTATTTTACTATACATTATCCCCAACCATATGGTAAACTTCATTTCTGATCTTATCTCTGCTTGATACGTTGAATATTCTTCTCAGGAATCTCATTTCTGTTGTGAATTTTCTTTTCTCTTTTTCTGTCATTGTCCAGGTTTGGCATTGGCAACATAGAGTTGGAAGGAAGATTGCGTTGTAAAGTGCTTTCTTAGTAGTTATTGATACATGTTTGTTCTTTAGTATTGGTGCCATTTGTCTAATGAGTTGGTTTGCCTTATTGCATCTATTTTCGATCTCGTCTTCTGATTTTTTTTTTCTTCTTTAGTTATAGTCATTATCTCTGTTTTGCTTGTGCTAATGTTCATGTTATGTTCCCTACACATTTCGTTTAGACTATTCATGTGGTCTTGTTATTCATCTTCTGATTTTGTTATTAGTGCTTGGTCATCCGCAAACAGAAGTTTTCTAATAGTGTAATTTGGAGATGTTTCTACTTCTGTGTTCTCGTCATGCGGTGCTCTTGCAGTCTCCGTTTGGCTGGTTTCTTTACATATATTGTCTATATATGTTATGAACAAGAGAGGGAACAGGACACAACCTTGTCGTACTCCGGATCTTATGGTGAAGGGTTCTGAGTGTCCTCCAGTTGCTCTCACTATAAATTCGCTGTTGTTGTATAAACTTCTACATAGTTTTGTTAGATGTGTACTCACTCCATACTGTTTAAGGATTTCCCACAGCTTGTTTCTATCTACTCTATCAAATGCCATTTCTTGGTCGACAAAGGCTAAGTAGAGTGTTTCATTGAATTCAATTGATGTTTCTATAAGTTATCTAAGAGCAAAAATAGCATCCGTGCATTCTTTGTTTTTCCTAAATCCAAGTTGTGTTTCACTTAGCTGGGGTTCTATAGTAGTTCATAATCTTTTCTCAAGAATTTTGCAAAATATTTTCCCAGTATGACTCAAAAGGGAAATGCCTCTGTATTGTGTGCAGTCTCGTTTGCTGCCTTTGCTTTTCCAAATTGGGATAATTATGGCGTGTCCCCAGTCTCGTGGTGTCTGTTGTTCTACCCAAACGTGGTTGAATAGTCTATGTAGCCATGCTGTTCCTACGTCTCTTGCTGCTTTAATTGGTTCATTTGGCATTTCATCTTATCCCGGTGATTTGTTCAATGAGGCTAACATAACGGCTTCTATAATTTATTCTTTCAGTATGTCTGGTTCTAATTCTTCGGTTGCATCTGTGTCGGTTTCTAGAATGCCTGTGACATCTGATGTGGTGGCACCGGCGGAGTCTAAATCAAACACCACTTGAATGTTTTAGGTTCACCACCACCTAGCCACACAAAAACACAACATTAAACCCCCAAGCCTAGCTGATCCCTGCCCACACTGACAACAGCAGCTACCCATTATCCTAGGTTCCTCAACAGCGGTAACTCCATGTCCTCCCCTCTTCACCATATTTACCCCACTAAAGGAGGAAAGCCGCTTCTGTCAATTTCTCCTTTCACATTTCATCATTCCATATTTTTGCTGCCCGAGAATCAACAATGTCGATTTCCGCAATCTCCGGAACTTCGCTGTGAATACGGTTACAGCCAATTCTCGAAACGCCCATTTTCTCTTCTCCCGCCCCTGCTCGCTGCGGCAACTTTCTTTCGGGCGTACTCAATTTCCAACCTCTTTATTCCACAGATTTCCATATTTCCATCCACACCCGTAATTGTGTCTACATTCTGAGAACAGGGCGTTGTAACAATTGAGCAAATGAAAATGTGGGGTGTCTGTTCTTGTATTTAATTAGGTGACAGACAGACAGACAGACTGACTGATGGATAGATAGATAGATAGATAGATAGATAGATAGATAGATAGATAGATAGATAGATAGATAGATAGATAGATAGATAGATAGATAGATAGATAGATAGATAGATAGATAGATAGATAGATAGATATAGATAGATAGTAAAGAGGTAGGAGAAAGCGATGGCAGCATTTTCAGACATAATCAGTCAACACATAAGGTACTTCATCGTACCTTCACATCGTGGCCTCTTCACAAATTACGATCACAAATTCAGCGTCTGCTGAATGTAGTAGTGCAGTATCTATAGAAAGTAGTAGTGTAGCATCTACAGAAATTAATGCAGCACCTTGAGAAAGTAGTAGTGCCGCATCTGCAGAAAGCAGTGCAGTTCCTGCAAGACACACAACTGCGGATACAAGTGAATTACGGGGACTTTAGAACAATATGCAAACAGAAGCTTTCACGGATGATCCAGCCCCCCCCCCCCCTCCCCCAACCCCCTGTTCATATAAGGGGGTATGGAAAAAGTGGGTTACTGTCGAGCTGTTGCGGGAGTCCGAATAAAACCGCAAAACAAGGCTGGAAAAGTTGCATATTTATGCATTGAACTCTCAACCGGCTGTGTCTTTATTGGGACTTCACATAAGAAGACCAACACAACTGTGCCCGGACTCGGTTTACCGGCAGGGATTGCAATGTTATTGCACTGTAATCCACACATACTGTACATAGGCTGTTATACGAGGATAAGTTAATAAGTAAGTCACAAATGGCTGTAGAAAAATAACTAAATATGATAACAACTTGAAACCAGTTTATTTTTATACATACATTGTCCCTTTATTTCTCAACATAATTTCCACCAACATTGATGCACTTATCCCATCATATTATCAGTCCTCCCAGACCGGCTGCATAGAACTGCGTGCTGTGTTTTCATTTACATGCTATCCCACAGAACTGTGTGACTTACTTATTGACTCGCCCTGGTAACTTTTTCTACCCAGCTTTGCACCGCTTTTGCGGGAAATCGCTAGGGGCTAAATCCACTGAAGACCCATCTTGGCGGGAGACATTTCGCGAGTGACGCCGAAGTTGAACGTGGTTTAGCAAACAGAGCACGAAGTTATATGCAGCTGGTTTGGGAGGACTGATAAAACGATGGGATATGTGCATCAATGTTGGTGGAAATTATGTTGAGAAATAAAGGGACAATGTATGTATAAAAATAAACTGGTTTCAAGTTGTTATCATATTTAGTTATTTTTCTACATCCATTTGTGACTTACATATTAACTTACCCTTGTAGGTTGATTGTCTAATTGTGAAATATTACCCGTGCTGCAGCTTATCGTCATCCAATACCTTGTCGACTGGCGTGGCCTCTTCACAAATTACCATCTCTGACCTCATGGATCAATTCTTCTTCTTCTTCTTCTTCTTCTTCTTCTTCTTCTTCTTCTTCTTCTCCGTTCATCCGGAGAGTTTTTTTTTCGGACGTGATTGCGTTGTGCCTGTTTACAGCAGAGCTGCGTTCTTGTGCAGTTAGGCCGACACATGCGACTTCTGCGGGTATTTGTTGACCGGGTTAACCTTCCCGGGTATGGATCAATTCGTATGTTGACTCCCTTCCGTGCCATGACACAAGACGATGAAGAATCTTCTCACGCAGCCTTCCTCTATCTCTCTTTCTGCAAATCTTTTCGGTTGTCACAACATGTTCCAGTTGTTGTCCTCTCGTAACGTGGCAACAACAAAAAGAGAAAGAAAGAGAGAGAGAGAGAGAGAGAGAGAGAGAGAGAGAGAGAGAGAGAGAGAGAGAGAGAGAGAGAGAGGGGGGGACTGCCCCTTTCTGGTGTTTGTGACAAACTGTCTGTTCGACTCAGATTTCCTTAAAACGTCTTAATTGCTCATTTTAGCTGTCCAATTAGTTTTCAGCATTCTTCTATAAAACCACATCTCCAAGGCTTCCAGTAATGTTTTTTTTTCTATTTACTAATTGTCCAGGATTCGCAGCCGTATGTCAAAACTGATTCTATGTAACATGCACGAATTCTTTTTCTAACTTTCAAGGACAGTGACTTATTGCACAAAACGCTCTTCATTTGTTAACATGCAGTTTTTGCTTGCCCTATTCTGTTCTTTATCTCAGTGATGCATCTTCCATCTGATGTTATCCTCGTCTCAGCAGTTTATACGACCTACTGTTTATGATTATAAAAATGCTAGGACATGTTTTACTATGCAACGTGTACACGGGACCGAAGATTTTCAGCCCTCGCCCAAGAAAACTATCCAAGCCACTGTTCGTGTCCATCGATCGGTGAGAAGCAAACCACACTCGGATCCCGTATTTATAGTAAAATGGCCCACAGCTATATCGAACTTGTTCTGCTCTACAGCAGTTAATCTTGGAATATGAACAAACAGATTAGACAGACCTTGTGGTTTCCGAGACAAATGTTGGGAAACTGCCAGGCCATGCATCGTGCAATCTACTGTTGGTGTATTCGTTATTCAAATTCACAATCAGAAAACTTTGTTTTGAAAACCTTTACCTGTCAGAATAACTAACAATGAGTGCTTGGGAAAGGTTATTGAAAGTAGAATGACTGACTGGCACCTTGGCGTCTTGACAGACGATAGTTTGTGAAATGAAGTTATACGTCTCTATAACACAAAGCCTGGGCTGAATTTTAGAGACCACGTACTGCCCATGCAGCATGATCCCTCTCTCGGCCTGTCTAGTTTACTCCAGAGGAAAGGTAACACCATTACATCTATCTGGTTCAAGGCACGCTGCAAAAGCTGCCGGATCGGCAAAGCAATACTCTAACTGTCAGCCTGTCAGAGCTTCCATCCTAGACCTGTTGCCGACCAAGACTAAGGGCCTGGTCTGCCCTGCAATGACATTTAGTCTTTAGATTGCATTTCCTCGCACTAGGATAAGGCTGGTATCCTCCCAATTGCACCCCTCAGCCCGAAGCCGTTGGTACAATGTCGGGTGTCGGGTTTAGTGAGCACCGCCCAACATTCGGCGCTAACAGAAAGCAGATAGTACCGTCCACTGTCATACGGTAGCTCAGTCATATCTGACTAAGACCTGACAACATTAGAATAGAAAGAGACCAAAACATGTTCACTGGTCACAGAATGAGAAGAGCGAAACTGAGAACAATCGCGACCCCTAGTAAGATCAGTGGCAGAGGCAGACGGGAAGATATTTTGTTGGATGGCATAAGAAAGTGGCGTAGGGAAATATCACCAGACTTGATCCAGAACACAACAGACCGAGGTCTGTATAGATACATGAGCGCCTACGCCATGTAGCAGGCGACATGATGGTGATGATACTGGCTGGACTCGAACTCTTACTTGTCGAGCCGGAGGCGAACAAACCACCTCTAAACCACACCAACATTAGATTGTTTTACAGCTTGCAACGTGATGGTAGATAAGATAGCTTAAAGGTATAATTTAGAGCTATACGAAATCACCAAAGTACTCACTGTTTCAATCAAGGTACGACGTGGAGAAAATATCCAACGCTGTTGAATCTGTAAGCAGGTCACGGTCCGATTCTCGCTCAACTATTGACGGTAAACTGGGAGACACTTGGACCGCCGCGACCGATAGTGGAGGGGATTATGTCTGGTGTGGCGCGTGCGTCTGTGCGCGTGACAGCTTCAGCGAGAGTAGGACTGACAGAGACTAGCTATACTTCTGAGTACACTTGGTGAGCTCCTCTAGTAGCGGGACAAATATATTTCACCTGACGTGATTTTTCGTTACAATCAATCAGCTTCTGTTAACATTTTTGACGTGATTTTTTGTTAAATTCAATCAGCTTCTGTTAACATTTTTTGCGTGATTTTTTTTTGTTAAATTCAATCAGCTTCTGTTAACATTTTTTGCGTGATTTTTTGTTGTTAAATTCAATCAGCTTCTGTTAACATTTTTGCGTGATTTTTTTTTTGTTAAATTCAATCAGCTTCTGTTAACATTTTTTGAGTGATTTTTTGTTGTTAAATTCAATCAGCTTCTGTTAACATTTTTTGCGTGATTTTTTGTTGTTAAATTCAATCAGCTTCTGTTAACATTTTTTGAGTGATTTTTTGTTGTTAAATTCAATCAGCTTCTGTTAACATTTTTTGCGTGATTTTTTGTTGTTAAATTCAATCAGCTTCTGTTAACATTTTTTGAGTGATTTTTTGTTGTTAAATTCAATCAGCTTCTGTTAACATTTTTTGCGTGATTTTTTGTTGTTAAATTCAATCAGCTTCTGTTAACATTTTTTGCGTGATTTTTTTTTTTTAATTCAATCAGCTTCTGTTAACATTTTTTGCGTGATTTTTTTTTGTTAAATTCAATCAGCTTCTGTTAAAATTTTTTGCGTGATTTTTTTTTAAAAAATTCAATCAGCTTCTGTTAACATTTTTTGAGTGATTTTTTTTGTTGTTAAATTCAATCAGCTTCTGTTAACATTTTTTGCGTGATTTTTTGTTGTTAAATTCAATCAGCTTCTGTTAACATTTTTTGTTGTTAAATTCAATCAGCTTCTGTTAACATTTTTTGCGTGATTTTTTTTTTAAAATTCAATCAGCTTCTGTTAACATTTTTTGCGTGATTTTTTTGTGTTAAATTCAATCAGCTTCTGTTAACATTTTTTGCGTGATTTTTTTTTTTTAAATTCAATCAGCTTCTGTTAACATTTTTTGAGTACTCTTGCTCAAGCGTAGTGCATACACGTGATGCTAATTCTAGTGCCGAATGGGCTAGCTTTCCCTGTTACCAGTGTCCCTCGTCATTAGGCAAACCCACTCCGATTTCTGAGGTACTTTTAATTTACATCCCGACGTCACGGACGAGAAGTCAACATTTTAGTCCAACTTACCAGTGTTGGGGTTGAACCCGCTACCTCGACATTAGCAAGTTCAAGACTCGGCCATGCTGACATGCGTTCAAATTTATGACATTATCGCATTTTTGTATCCATGTTCTAAAGCCTGTACATATTCAACTATGCAGAACGGCGCAAGAGAATTCGTTTATCTCGTGATTCCCAGCCAAATGCTCTGTCAGTAATCGTATTATCAATGCTAATCATCATGACTCAATTCAAATCAAATCAACATAGCAGAGGTTGATGAAACCACTGGCAGGATGACCGCAGACTACAACACCTATGCTATCAGAAGAATTATGACTCACTGAAAAGATTAGCAAAACGGGACGGGGGCATTTCCAAACCGTTTAAACCTAGCTACAGTTGTCATGTACACAGTTTAGAAATAACAAAATGCACACTGTTTTCTTAAGCTGTGTCTGAAATGTGTTTTTAAAAAAAAAATGAGTACACTCGGTGTTGAATTCCCAAGGCCTTAACTATAACATGTAACAACCTCAAATATAACCTCAAGAAGATATAACCTAGAAACTGTTGATCGAGATTTTTAGCGAATATAAGAAAGAAGCAGAAAGAATAGGATACATTAAACACACAAGACAGATTACAGTTATGACCACAGGGGGAGAAAAAAAAATCCACAAAACCAGTCAAGGAAACAACTACATTACACAGACATGAGAAAACTGCGGTTACATTCCTATGACAGGCTGAAGTGCACTGCCGAGACAGAAAACAGTTGTGGCATGATCGGACTATTTCAGCACGGGTGCACGGACTCGCAAACCTAAATGTGATGAAATACCTCTACAACACCAATGAACTAAGAACTCCAGAGACTGGGTGTCTGCTTCGGACCGAAAGTCTATTGTATGCGTTGTGTTTTGTGTGAGCGGATTGTAAGGAAAGTGCCCCGAGCTGGTACCGTCCTTCGCGTGCCAATTGGATGAAGATTGGGTTTTAGACACTGGGTGTTCAAGGAGCATACGGGACTAGAAACACGAACGCTGTAAAACAGACTTTGTTAGATTGAGAAGGGAATACATTAATTTCCAGATTTTTAACGCCTTTCTCTACTAAATCGAACACTCTCTCTATCTCTCTCTCTCTCTATCTCTCTCTCTCTCCCTCTCTTAAACAGACTTTGTTAGATTGAGAAGGGAATGCATTAATTTCCAGACTTTTAACGCCTTTCATTACTGAGTCTCTCTCTCTCTCTCTCTCTCTCTCTCTCTCTCTCTCTCTCTCTCTCTCTCTCTCTCTCTCAAACACACCACCATATATACATAACCCCTCTACTTATTTATAATATGGTAATTTATATAAGTTAAATTCGAGTATCGCAGATTAACTTGACAGAAGGCAGTGTGTCCCAAAATGGTACATACACACGCATTCACACACACAAACATCCAAGCGCGCATGAAAAGAAAAGAAAACAAACACACACACACACACTCTGAACGTATGGCACTATTTACAAAGACAACTTACAACAAACATAAGAAAGAGACAGTCAATATGCATTACTCATTAACACAAAAAAAACTGGACCATAATCTAAGAACCAGGAATATTCATAATGTAAAAAAAAAAAAAAAGGAAAGAGGAAAAGAATGAAAGACAGTTCTTGATAGTCTTTCACCATGACATGAACATAAAACAGAACAAGAATCGATAAATTCGCTTTGATCGTAAGATGTGGGGAAAAATGATCGTCCTTGCGATGTGACAAAGCAAGTGATGATTTCTGTGTCGGTCAATGAATATGGCTCCTTTTAAAAAAGGTAAGTGTACTGGTGAAGTGAATACTGCTCTCGCGCACTAGTAAATTGGTCCAAGCTTCGATCTATAGTGTGTATGTTTAATGGCTGTGCAGTGTTTGAAAATATTGCAGGTGCAAGTTTTGTATTTACCTATTATGTTGCATGAACTTTACAGAGGGTGAATGCAAACCTTTGACAGGCAAACACCGCACAGTCATTAAAAATACACCCTATACTATAGTGGCTGCGTTTAATATTTTGTGAGCAAGACTTTAGGGTAGATAGTCAGCTCAAATCACCACGCGCACCACAATTATGGAAATAGGCGACTTCACTGATTCACATCGCCACGTGTAACCTCCCATGTGAATAGAACGTCATTATATCGCCATGATAGGATAACGGTGTCCCCGGGAAGGTTAACCCGGTCAACAAATGTCCGCAGAAGTCGGATGTGTCGGCCTAACGGCGCAAGAACGCAGCTCTGCTGTAAACAGGCACAACGCAATCACGACCGAAAAAAAAACTCCGGATGAACGCAGAAGAAGAAGAAGGATAACGGTGTTGTTTTGTTTCGTGGTTATCCTCCCCAATTTCAAAGCTCAGCTTTTAAAAATTTAAATGATAATACTTGTTCACTGATGGTGTACCATGTTTGGTCCAAACTTCTTGTTTGGCACTGAATCAGTTAATTGTGCCGGGTTTAACGCGGTCTGCCGCCGTGCTTCGCCGGAGAACGGCATACTGCTTGCGGAAAGCATCGCTCAAAGCACGAACTCCGTAGCACCGGCGATTACCCCAAAAATTCTGCGGAAAAGTTGCACTCGTGGTTTGAACGACAAAGTCCGAATACGAATCCCCAACCATGACAAAGATATTGCCAGGGGTAACTCTTAGCATATTAAATGTGTCACTCGGTCATGAAGAAAATGAATCTAACACCATATACCCAGTATGACTTATTGGCTTGTCAATGGGTTATACCTACACAAATCTTCCCAGTTCCTCTTTGGAGAAGTGCTTTACACCTGGTTATTCACCTCAAAGATCAGTGTGTGACTTGAGCATATGTTTGAGCAAGGTTCATATCCTCTAGATCAGTGGTTCAAACCGGTGGGGAGTCACCCCCTCCCCCAGAAGGGGTGGGGGATTTTAGGGTTTCCAGGGACAGAATTAAGATTATTTCAAGATCGCGTTAATACAACAACCGATTACTTGATATTGTTTTCCCCTCCATACTTAACGGATCTGCGCTTCTCGCCCTTCTGAAATTCGTTTTATAACGTAAGTAGACCTGCAAATCAAGTTTTATGTAGACATCTAGGCGTGTTCTAGTATGTGTTATTAAATTTAGCTTCCATTTTTACATATACTGTATAGGGGTGGGGGAGGATTTATAGGGAGGAAATATGAAAGGGGGTGGGGATGACATTCTGAACATATGCCGCAAGGGTGAAGGCCAAAAAAAGAAAGTTGAGAACCACTGCTCTAGACAGATTCCAACCACGGCAACAGGTTCTATTTATAGGGGCATAGGCTGGACGGTGTCTGCCTTGTAGAGATTAGAAAAAGAATCGATATTGGGACTCTCCGCTGGCTATTGACGATAAGGAGGAAGCACATATGGAAATGTCCCGAGCGTTGTAACGTTAATTCTTGACTCAACTCAGCTCAACGCAACTCAAGGTAGCCGTTTCAAGATACTGATACATAAAAAGCAGTCAATTGCAATGAGAATAAGAGTGTTGGAATGTCTTATAAAGCGTATATTGTTATATGCATGTGAGAAATGGACAATACGCAGACTCGCTCAGAAAACATCAAATGGTAGTGGAATTGTGGTTTTGTGGGAATATTAGCAAGTCCTACAAGAAGCACGTGGAAACCGTAAAGTGATTCGAGAATTTAGGCGTAGACAGTACAACTTTTTTGGCACGTTATGGCGAAAAATGCATTGGAAAATTTAGTGACAACCAGCAAGACTGATATGAAAAGAGCGAAGGAAAGCACACAGATAAATATATGGATGTCGTGGACACATGTCATAGGGAGACAAGATCACAGACCTGACAAAGACTCTTGTGATCGTGCATGAAGGCGAACCACGTTTATCGGCGTGGCACTTGTTGATGATAGGTTGTCTTTTATAACAAATTTGTCAGGGCAGTGGCCTTGTGATCTACTCTCTGAAATTGCAAACCGCGGTAGTATTTTAACGTATTGAACTTAAGCACGACACCTCCTTTTTCTCGCCTTTATCCGAGATGCACGGGTATCCAACACTTGTGACCAAGACATCAGGAACGTGTGATAGCATTAGAAACGAGCAGCCCTTGTAACAATGCCCAGCCAGGTGATGGGATCCGAACCGGGTAACGTGTGTGTTCCAGGCGGCAGGGTAGCTAGCTATTGGTCCTCATGTCGGACAGGTAGGCATCAGACAAACTAATGGAAGTGCCCCCCCCCCCGCCTCTTTCCCCCCCCCCCCCCCCATGTCGGACAGGTAGACGGGTAGGCACCAGACAAATAACTGGCAGTGCTTCTCATTCCCACCCCCCCCCCCACCCCACCCCCAGTCTGACATTTAGACGGGTAGGCACCAGACAAATTACTGGTAGTGTCCGCCTCCTTCATGTCGGACAGTTAGGCACATAACAAACCGAAAGACAACAGGTGCTTTGCATGTAGATGTTTTTCCGTCATATCCCTTACAGGACGTAGCAGTCAACATCAGCATTTTTCAGCTGCTGTTGATGTACTAGGCAAGATTACGTTCAGTAGTTTGCCACTGTTTTCTGAGTGACCGGCTCACATACCCCGTAAGTTACCAACACGGCGAGAACCGCTACCGATTCTCACGCAGGTTACATTACTCACGAGAATATACGGGGTTATAGAGAAAGGCGTTAATCCAAGGCTAGGGAGACAGTGTAAGTAGACTAGCGACAGTCAAAGGCTAGGGAAGAAAAAGACGACAATCTGATAAAAGCAGGTGCGCTGGGGTGCAGTAAAAGTCATTACGTTAGAATGAGGGTGGGGGTGGGTCGTGGCTAAGAGGTTATGGTGCCCAACCCCGACTCAGAAGCCACATGGTTCGATCCCAGCACATGAATGGGAATGTTAGCAAGAACCCTTGATATCTAATGATATCGTACGGTCCCCTGATCTCCTGGGCAATGAGATCGCATTATCTAGCCGTATCGGATACGGATGAAAACCAGGAGGCCCGTGCGCAGGACGTATACGTCAACAATTGCACGGCAGTTGGAAATCACACAGAGTAAGGTCGCTACCCTTGGGAAAACCGCTAGGGCAGAAAATCTACCCACGGGTTGGCAGAGATCTTGGAGGGAATCTGTCTAGTGCAGTGGTTCTCAACCGGTGGGGAATTCCCCCCCCCCCCAGGGGGGAATTTCAGAGTTTCCAGGGGGGAATGAAGACCATTTCAAGATCGTGTTAATACAAGAACCGATTACTTGACATAGTTTTTCCCTTCATACTTTACAGTTATGTATGTCTTGTCCTTCTAAAATTCATTTTATAAAGTAAGTAGACTCACAAATCATGTTTTATGTGGATGTCTAGACTTGTTTTAGTATATGCTATTACATTTGCCTTCCACTTTTACGTATACTGTGTAGGGGTGAGGGGATTTTTAGATAGGAAATATGAAAGGGGGGGGGGGGGAGGATGACGTTCTGAAAATATGGTGAAGGGGGGAATGGGCCAAAAAAAGGTTGAGAACCACTGGTCTAGAGGGAGTAAACCTGGCACACATGCATGCTGACGTTGAGGTGCATAACTGGGTGCGACGCACTAACCTCGGGAGAGGGAGGAGGAGGAGGTGGAGGAGGAGGAGGAGGAAGAAGAAGAAGAAGAAGAAGAAGAAGAAGAAGAAGAAGAAGAAGAAGAAGAAGAAGAAGAAGAAGAAGAAGAAGAAGAAATATCCTAAGATCACGCCTACTGCTCTGACTCTACAATGTAAACTCGTCGTATGATCATCATCATCATGTGTCATGGCGGTAAACGTGGGTTATTATGTATCGCCATCTCACACGATCACCAGAGTTATGGATCAGCTGTGTTCTTGCCCCGACCATGCCATGTGGTCAAGCCATCCAGATATTTACTTCTCTGCCTTCCCCTTATTCTTTCCCCCTCAATCTTGCCAGTTGTTACCAAATTCTCTAGTTTTTTGCTTCTCATAACGTGCCCAAAACAAAACAAAAAAATTACTGTTGATGTCTAATTTCTTTAATCAGTTTGCGGCTAACATTTGCCTCTTGTAGGACTTGCTTATTGGCTCTTCTGTCTGTCCATAGTATTCTTTGCATTTCCCTCATAAACCACATTTCCACAGCCATCAGATGTTTTTCAGCTTGTCTACTCATCGTCCACGTCTCACATCCATACAAAAGTACAGATTCTATGTAGCACTTCAACACTCCTTTTCCCGTTTACATATTTTTATTAGTCAGTATGATTTCCATTTTGTAAAAGGCTATTTTTACCATAGCCAGTCTTGTTCTCGTCTCTCCAAGGCTCTTCCCATCAGATGGTAACTTATGCTGGCGTCACGAATGATTAGAAACAACATAACAGCGATGCTGTCTAAATGAGACGATATCTTGTGCAGGGTCAACTTAAAAAAAAAAAAAAAACATTGAAGAAGGAAGAAAACGGACAAAGAAGACTTTTATTTTTACACTGGGAGCGGTGTGAATGTTAACGATACAATAAATGACAGGAATGTCCCCAGCTACACTCGGTCCCCAGATAAACGATTTTAAACGGCAACTTGATAACGCCACTCTTGCAGAAATTCGAGCATATTTTTTTTCCAGCGCTAGCCTTGGTGACGTCTGAGTACAGGAGGGGAGGGCGAAGGAGGAGAATGGCGGAAATTGCTTTTATTGTAAAATGCTAAGAGGGAGGGAGGGAGGGAGGGAGGGAGAGAGAGAGAGAGAGAGAGAGAGAGAGAGAGAGAGAGAGAGAGAGAGAGAGAGAGAGAAACATAGGGAGAGAGGGGCATGAACACATGAGAGGAGGGCAAAAGTAGGAGAGTGAGACAGAGAGACAGACAGACAGACAGACAGACAGACAGACAGACAGCATTTTCAACAAAGGAAGGAGTGGCTAATAGCTTACAGTGGTCGCCTCAAGCTCACAATATATGGATTCTAGAATATCAGCATAGAGCTGGGAATATCTACAAGAAATAGTTTATAATATCATAATGACCTTTCAGATACGTAAATAGGTGTGGCTGACTCTCCTCAAAAGAGGAACGAAGAAGAAAATACTTTATAGAAAATGTGTTTTATCCTTAAATCTTTGGCGCGCAACAGAGATATGTTCAGTGCGGAGTGTCTCTTTTCAAAGGTTCTTGTTTACAATATATCTGTCCAGGATTCGCAAGTATACTGAAGACCTAATATGTCGAACTCACCTGGGACCCAAGAAATGGTTCTTCTTATTAGAAATTCCTCTTATAAGCGTTCAAGCATGTAGTAATACGTTTACAACGTACAATGCAATATTATTCTTCACAACAGAAATTCGCCACATCCGAGATCGCCGTAAGCGGTCTACACTGTATTTAGTGTGTGGATCAGTAGCCACTACGATACAGATTGCCGAATTTTAACGGAAATATATTTGCGGGTTTTGTTCAGCAACTATTTTTTGTGTCTCCGATTCAAGGAGGTTTAGAATACTCACGATGTTTAAATTACCCGATCATTTCAAGATCACATTTAAAAAAAAAAAAAAAAGGACCCATTACTTTATATAGTTTCTCCCTCCTCGGTTTACGTGTGTACATCTCGTGTTTCTGAAATTCGTTTCATACAAAGAGATGCAGAATGGCTTTTTTTTAGACGTAAATAGACCAGCAAATCACGTTTTATGTAGATGTCTTTGTTTATTATAGTATGTGTTATTGGATGTAGCATCCATTTTTATGTAAACGGTGTCATTTTCGACTATTAAAGTCGGGAGGGTCATCCCAACTTTACATGATGAAGATTGCATCCTCTGGTGTGATATTTCAATGGCAGAAAATAGCCGTTTTCTTGTCAGCGATGATTATTTAATATTGTTATGGAACATTCACAGCGATAAACACGACAATGAATGCGTGTTTGCATTCAACATCAATTGTAGTATTTATGTGTCAGTTTTCATAACTCTACGCGGTCGGGATCACTGATAATTTTTCATCTTTCCAACGGGACATTTTTTTGTCGAAATGCATCTACGATGGCTGCCTCGTGTTGACAAGACTACGCGTGCAGATAGCGCACGGTCATCACAGCATCACGTGAGATTATATATCTGTGTGTGCGTGTGTATATACTGAAACTGGCAGTATTTATCTATCATTGAGTTATACAGCGGCAGTGGTAATATCCCTTGGCGGCAGTGTAACCAACAGTGGTGTGAGTGTGAATGTAGGTCACAAAAAGTGTGAGTCAAAATCGTTTTTTTTTATATGTCTATATTAAATGACAAACTGACACACAAACTTAATATCTCGGCTTATAATTGACCTATAGACTTGAATAAGGTACCGTTGAATTTGTTTTTTTTCAAGAGTTATTAAACTTTCTCTTTCGCATATCCTTTACAGGACATCGCTGTCAACATCAACATCTTTCAGTTGATTGCTGATTTCTTGGCAAGATTACCCTCAGTAGTTTGTCATTGCTTTCTGAGCGACCGGCTCAAGTACCCGTAAGTTACCGACGCGAAGATAACCGCTACCAATTCTCGCGCAACGTCGCGTTACTTACGAGAGTATTCGAGATTACGGAGAAAGCCGTGTAACCTCTAGATCAGAGACACCGGCAGGTATCCAACTATGCAGGTTATATAATTACAAATCAATTGAGAAAATGTTACTAAAGCGGCTGGGATCAGCTGCATGAACCAGAGATCGGTACAATGGTAGGTTCCCCTTGTTTTCTGCCTGCTTATGAATAATTTCAGGCTACTAGTCTGTAGCTATAAAGGCAGACCCTGCAAGGTTGCCGCTGGAAGATTTTCTGGATCTCGTTACCGGCCGACGACTATGGCATAGCATTCTGAGGTGTGTTACAGTTATGAAGATGTGCAGAAGAATAATCGCCCATGCCTGATGGTATGGTGTGCTGACGATGTGGCCCTGGTTTGAACTGCCTAGAAAAAGACAGTAACAGGTCACCCAAACACGTAAAGCGATGATTTAATATGCATGCCTTCATTGACATTTATTTCACGTGCATGTTGTATTGTCTATTTCTGGGGTATCTTTATGTAAGGGGGCAGGGGAGAAAAACAGACAATTCTGTCAATTCTGGCACTCACAATCGGCCAGTGAATCTAATTTTCAGAATACACAACAACATCCAGCGTTACAAAAAGGAAGCCTCCCTAGGGGTGAAATCGACATGCCTCACTGGACTGGGGAAAACAAATATAAAAAGAGAACAAGCTTGGTTTTAAAAGAATACAAAATAGAAACTTAGTGTCAAAACACAACAATACGAGTGAATACCCAGCAACTGAAATACACCATAGAGACAAAATGGAGTTGATGGAGGAGAAAATAAAGTCATCAATGCAAATTGGTTTGTCAACTAAAAGAAGTCCGAATGAGGCGTGTATATATATATATATATATATATATATATATATATATATATATATATATATATATATATATATATATATATATATATATATATATATATATATATATATATATATATATAAGTAGACACCTTGCAGTCTTGACAGACTAAAGTATGTGAGTGGAATATGGCCAATATTCCATCACAATGTCTGGGCAGAGCTTCAGAGATCATGTGATGCCCAAACGACATGACCCCTCCCTCGGCCTAGTCTTGTGTATTCCAGAGGAATGGGTAACCAATACGTCTGGCACAAGGTAGGCTGCAGACGCTGGCGGCTCAGCGTCAATCCACCGAGACCTCACCACCACGAGCCGGTGGCGAGTTATGGCCAGACCCTGACACCCAAGGGACACGGCTTAGAGACGTTCAGCCATGCCCCACAGGTGAGGGCCTCGTACGAGCCCGGACCATGAGGGCGCGCACATCTGTCAATCACAAGTGTCCGGGCCTGTGTAAAGCGTGCACTATCGTCAGACTCCCCACCTGACTTATAGCGGTCCCCGCGACCAGCGGGAATAGGTCCGCCATAGCTACCGCAGGAGATATTGCCTGTCTATTTGCAAGCAAATCTCCCATACTTCCACTGTGCGGATCTCGCGACCAGCGAGAATAGGCCCGCCGGAGATTTGCTCGTCTGCTGCGAACAAATCTCTACCGAGAGACTGAATAAGTAAAGAAACGATAAAAGTAGTGGAATTTCAATTGCGCTTGCGCTCCCACCTATGCTACACCCTTCATGTGTCTTCACAAAGTCGGACTAGAGTATATATATATATATATATATATATATATATATATATATATATATATATATATATATATGTGTGTGTGTGTGTGTGTGTGTGTCTGTGTCTCTCTGTGTGTGATAGGAGGAGACAGGGGGAGGGAGAGTAGGAAAGAAGAGGTAAAGAAAGGAGGAATAAACGAATGAGAATATAAATATATAAAGATATGCCTAGGGGGGGGGGGCGCTTAGGGGTCGTTTCTCAACTTGAAACCCCGCCCACAGCGCCCTATTTTTGGTAATAAGGGATGATGAGGTAAGAAGAGAGAATAGAGGGGTGAGACGAGATGATAGAGAGGAAGGAATAGGATAGATTTAGGTTTGTTTCCTTATGAGGACGATCGCTAATTATGCAATCGCCCCATCAATGTCCTGTGGTATGGTGTCAAGCTACAGATGAGTGTTCAGACTATAAGGGAACTAGGCCAATGTATACAACCTCAGGCTGACAAGTTAGTTAGTTAGTCGACAGATCATCCTCATTGCACACCGAACCATCAGTCCATAAGTGCTCGGAGCCCCTTCTCAGCAAATCCCGCAGCGTGTAGCGGCTCACGACACCAGTTCTGTGTTGCTTTTCCTGTGTAGTGCTCTTGTTTGGCAACACCTCTTTTAGCTTGCTGTTCTCGCAGCCTGACCATGGTTGTGCATTCCCAGTCATCGCTTGGTTCTCGTAACCAACTTACTTCTCGTAGAGCGTTCAGAATGTTTGCCTGGTCCATAGCCCGTCCACCTGCAAGCCTGTCAGCCTGCTCATTCCCTTGTACACCAGCATGCGCTGGCACGAAGATGAAACTAATCTTTGCTAGCCGAGACCACTCCAGAGACAGCAGCCACTCTCTTCAGACCCACCCTATCTCTATCCCCCTGAGCATACTCATTGGGTCACTAAGGACACATGCCCGATTGAATGTCTGTGTTTCGAGCATGTTATTGCTTTACTTACTGCCATGACTTCCATAGTCAGGCTGCTTGTGGTCAAAGCAAAAGCGCCAGAGTTTTCCTTCACAATTTTCCCTCCGGCCTGAGCCGAAAAGGCCCATGAACTTTCACTCCCACGCCTTGTCGAGATCCAACAATCGACTTGGCCAGGGGTGGGCAAACTACGGCCGGCGGGCCGCACGCGGCCCGCCAAGTCATTTTATGCGGCCCGCGAGGGCATTTAGAAATAAAAATTTTTAATTAGTTTTTAAGTTATTTCGTTAAATTTTACAGAATTTCATGTACCGTTATGATGAGTGTCAATAACAAACGTAAGGTTGAAGATGAATGCCATGTTTTTAATGATGAATGGACAACTAAGTACTGTTTTATAAAAGTTGGTAGCAAATCAGTTTACTTGTTTTGTCGTGAGTCAGTGGCTGTCTTCAAGGAGTACAATTTAAAAAGACATTATCAAACAAAACATTCCGATTTCGGATACAATTTAACGACCGAAGAGAAGGAAAGGAAATGCTTTGATTTGGTGAAAAATTTGAAGAAACAGCAAACTGTTTTCGCTAAACAGTCTTCAATTCAAGATGCAGCAACTGAAGCTAGTCTTATGCTGTCACACAGAATTGTAAAACAGAACAAGCCATTTTCTGATGGTGGGTTCATCAAGGAATGTTTGCTAGATGCAGCAAACATTATGTGTCCAGAACAAAAAAAAAAAAAAACAGATTTGACAACATAACTTTATCAAGGAGAACTGTGGTCAGACGTGTTGACAAGATCAGTGACAATTCGATGCATAAACTTCAAGATGCAAGTAAACAATTGTTGTGGTACTCTCTTGCATTGGATGAGAGTACCGATGTACACGATACTGCCCAAGTATTGATATTTATACGCGGAATAAACACTTCTTTCAAACTCACTGAAGAGTTACTGATTGTTGAGTCACTCAAAGACACAACCACAGGCCATGATATATTCAATGCTGTTACTAACTGTGTTGAAAGAACTAGGTTGGTTTGGAACAAGATGGCAAGTGTTACAACTTACGGAGCTCGTGCTTTGATTGGAAAAAATGTAGGTCTGGTAAAGTTGATAAGTTGATAAGTGATAAGATTAAAGCAGAATATCCAGACCACACATTATTACCACTTGACTGTGTGATTCATCAAGAAAGTATGTGTATTGACCCAGTTGTCAGTGTCATCAACCTCATCAGATCAAGAGGACTTAATCACAGACAGTTCAAGTCATTACTTGACGATTTGGAAACAGAACATTCCGATGTCCTGAACTACACCAATGTTCGATGGCTGATTCTCGGCAAGGTGTTGAGGCGAGTGTGGGAACTCAGAGAAGAAATAGTGATGTTCCTAGAGATGAAGGGCATTGCATGTGACTTTAATACTAACATTGTCAATAAAGAGTGGCAGTTTGACTTTATGTTTGCCATTGAAATTATGGAAAAGTTAAATGAACTGAATGTCAAACTTCAGGGTAATGGTGTGTTTGCATATGAATTGTATGTATGTGTAAAATGATTTCAGACAAAACTCTCACTGTTCTCCAGACAAGCAAGTGAAAAAAGATTTTGTCACTTCCCTTTGCTGAAACAAGAAACCATTTCTGGTGAAATGACTGAAAAGTACAAAGCCCAATTAGATGCATTGATTGAAGAATTTGGATGGAGATCCCAAGATTTCAAGAAATTAGAGCCATAGTTCAATATTCTCAGTTCACCTTTTAGTGCAGAAGCTGATACAGCCACAGAAGACATACAGTTGGAGCTGCTTGACTTACAAGCAGATCATGACCTGAAAGAGAAATTCAAGACAGATGGTTTGCTGGATTTCTATGGATCTTTATCACAAGAATCATTTCCCAACTTGAACAACTTTGTAGCTAAACTTTTATCATTATTTGGATCAACATACATTTGCGAACAAGCATTCTCTTGCTTGAAGATCAACAAATCTAAGAATAGGTCTTTATTGTCGGACTGCAACTTGCATGCTGTCATGCGAATTTCAACAAGTAAACTTTCAAGAATATTGTCAACAATTGCAAGCAGTTACATACATCTCATTAGAAATCAACAACTGTAGTGACAATGTAGTCGCTGTGTGTCTAAATTAAAGCCATTGATAGATAATAAAGAATATTTTTTATAACAACAAGTCGTAAAATCGTGTCAACAGATTAGTAAAAGTTTTTGTCCATATTGTCAAATATAATGTATAAGTGTATAAGTAAAATAAAATTGCAATAATTATTTATTTATACAGCTTAATAACCTATAAATAATTAATAATTATTTATTGTGATAGGTTGCTGTAAACAAAATGGATATATATATATATATATATATATATATATATATATATATATATATATATATATATATATATATATATATATATATATATATATATGCGGCCCGCCAATAGCTTTACATTTGTCAATGCGGCCCGCCACACGAAAAGTTTGCCCACCCCTGGACTTGGCGCATCGCTCGGCTAATCTGCATGTCTAATTCTACATAACCTCGACACGTCCTAATCTGAGCTCAAAGTCCTAATTTTACGTCCCGGCTCACCACCATATTTGCTTTGGGGTCATTGGCCGTATTTGTACCCATAAATGTAAATACAATTAGTTCGTTCTGGACACTCCAAAATACATACATAAAACACATTTCATAGAGAATAAATATAGTGCTTGCTTGCATGTGTTCGCTGGCTGTGAACTCCAGCGCGAAGTCCTGTATGCCGGACGAAGACATCATGGTGTCCAACATCAGTGTGATGTCATACAGGACCTGAGGTTTGCGTGAGTATCCGTTGTTCCATGTCTGGCTTATTGGTGTGCAGACTGGTGGTTCCTCGCCGTGCAGGCAAACTCTCCGACTTCGGAGGAATCAACGATCCTACTGACTTTAGCCAGGACCCCAAAGGGACCTGTTGCCCAGGACGCTCGGCGAGGACGTGTCAATAGGTCTTGGCCAGTATAGAACCCAGCCCTGGTGCCTTGGAAACACCTCTGTGTCCCAATAAATATAGTGTTTAATACTATTTTCGGCCGCAGACTTGTCCGAACTCGCACCTTCGCCATGCCCAGTAACACTGTGTATGCCAGTGCCCCTCTCGAATTTTTCAAACAACCCACCGATGGCCTTCAAATCACTATGTACACGAGTACTCGTCCCATGCATTTCCTTAATATGATCAGCATGCAAAAGTCTGGTTTTTTTCATATATAATTGCCTCTGAAACAAAATCGCAATTTAACTGTTTTTGATTTATCCAAATTAGTAATAATTGCTGGACATGTTCAATTGTTTGCAATCTCTATTACATTAGCACATTCACACCTTTTGCTACATTAGTCTCCTTTATTGGGTCCTTTTTCAAGACAATGGAACTTATCGTGGATGGCGACATCTCGTACATGCGGCCAATTTCAGCAATCTTAATGCTGTTCTCGTATTTCTCAATGATTTCCTTCTTCAACTCGATCGTGTCCCTGCTCAATCGGCCCTCAGTGGGTACTGTGGTCAATATAGCACCGTCTGCCTTTATTTCCTAAGTCATTTCCTGGTCTCCGTTTTATCCCAGATCGATCTGACATCTCAGATACATTTTTTTAAAAATCCCGGCCTCGACGCGGAATAGAACTCATGGCCACTGAGCTCGTCATATAAGTTTACCATACACGACTATGGGACAGGGTGGCTCATGGGTTACGTCGTTCACCTCTGGTTCGTGTAGACCTGGTTCGCTTCATGTTTGGACTGAACTTTTATTATCAAATAAGAGAAAAGATTATAAAACACCCCCCTTCTCCCAAAATTTATTTTCTGAGGTAGTGAATCCAAGGTTTAATCCCCTTGAACAAGGCTGAAAACAATCGGTAGAACCCGCGCACACATTAAAACATAATGTCGAATTGGCCATTTGTCAGGGTAAACTTAAAAACTAGGAACACAGCCCACAACAAGAATATTTATGGAATGTGTGATTCTGGTAAAACTGATCGGAGAAAAACCAAGGGGAAGGCAGAGAGATAAGTACCTTAGGCTTGGGCTACATGGCATAGAAGGGACAAGAATTGTGATTCATGACTGGTGACCGTGTGTGATTGCCAACCATGACTGCCCAGACTTATCGGCATGGCACATGATGATGATGATTACCGTATATACACATTAAGATGCCCGGCGGTGCTGCGGGATTTCGTGCACTGTAATGAGATTCTCTTTGCACGATCTATGGGAGGAAACTGGAGCACTTATGAAAATCTCCGTGTGCAAGGACAGTAATTAATCCTTTACCATAACGAAAACCAACGAATGTGGCTAACAACGAACGCAAAGATGCTCACAATGGAAGTTGGACAACGTGAGAAAACTACAGCAAAGGTCGGGGGTGAAATAGAAAGCCATGTGAGGTTAACACAAGGTGAATATAGCTTCCCTCTGTCGAATAGCACGGACGCAGCATAATCTACAAGGGTAGATGAAGCGAGATGGGGTTTTGCTGTTGTAAGAAGGTAATCACGAGAGACAGCTGAGGATCAAGATGAAGACAGAAGGATTACTAGGAAAAGATATCTGGAAATGACGAGACGGATTTAGCACACACATAAAAATGCCATACATAGTCCCAGAGTTTCTCAAACTATGCCATGCAGAAGAAATGTTTGAGAGAAGTTAAACTTTTAGACAGACTATACAACTGTATGTGTATTGTAATGTCCTCCGCCAACCAGCAATCATTCTGGTGTAACTGTGCTGGTTGCTAGGGCCATAATCGCCATCAATCTATAAAGTAAAGGGCCTTTACTGTTAACAAGCCCGAGGGAGTTATTGGGCATGCGGTGTTAGCCCCATGTGTCTAGGGCAGTGGTTCTCAACCTTTATTGGCCCATGCACCCCTTCACCATATGTTCAGAATGACACCTCCCCCCTCTTTTCGCATTTCCTCCCTATAACCCCACCCCCCTTGTTTTTCGTATATCCTCCCTATACCCCCCCCCCCCCCGCCCTCCAAACTCCCACCCCTAAATAGTATACGTAAAAATGGAAGCTATATTTGATAACACATACTAGAACAAGCCTAGACGTCAAGATGAAACGTGATTTCCGGGTCTACTAACGTTATGAAACGAATTTCAGAAGGACGAGAAGTACAGAACCGTAAAGTATAGAGAGAAAAACAATATCAAGTAATCGGTTCTCCCCCCCCCCCCCGAAACCCTAAAATTCCACACACCACCCCACTCCTACACCCGGAGGGGGACAATTTCCTACCGGTTGAGAACCAATGGTCTAAGGAGCACTCGCAACCCCAGACATGATGCGGTCAATATTGCACCGGTCGCTTTTACTTCCCGATATATTTCCTGTATCTATTTTAGGGTACGTAAAACTGTTCATAAATACAAGACTCTATTGGTAATATTCCACCATCTCAGTCAATCCAGCACCATTTCTCTTGGTCTGCTTCTGCCTCTTTGCCACTTGATCTTTCCAGTTTTCGCGATATTCTCCATGGAAAATAAACGTATACACTATCAAAATGAACCACCACACTGCTTGTTATATAGTCCATGCTGCGTGCAACTGGTGATCATATCTGCCAGCAGTCCTCTGTCTCGAACCAACACGCACACCGAGCACAATTAGCATATGTAGAAGAGAATAGGCATCTATTTATTGACGATACAACAAAAACTGTTTAGCGGTATTCCGGGTATATTTCTACCTCAGTCACGGGAACTCTCTCTCTTCTCTCTCTCTCTCTCTCTCTCCCCCCCCCCCCCCCCCCCCACACACACAACAATAAGAAATAACGTTTTTTGTGTGTGCACAGATAGCAACAAGACAACAGAAGGAACGCCACTTCACTTTAGCGACATTTCGGGTCAATTTCTATTCTCGTCATTATTCTCTCTCTCTCTCTCTCTCTCTCTCTCTCTCTCTCTCTCTCTCTCTCTCTCTCTCTCTCTCTCACACACACACACAACAAAATAAGAAGTTTTCTTCAGTTAATGAGTTAATGATTAAACAATAAAATGGCACGCCATATCATATTAGCAATATTTCGGGTCAATTCCAGTGCTCGTAAAGTTTCATGCTCTCTCTCTCTCTCTCTCTCTCTCCTCTCTCTCTCTCTCTCTCTCTCAACATTAAACAATGTGTGTTTTTTTCCGGTTGCAACGAAACAAAAGAAGGTATACTATCAACGTTATTTTTTATAAACACTTCCCGCGAACAACAACAACCATCTCCAGTGATTCATCATCATCCCCATATCCGTGAAGGCGTGGTCGATCGGATTTCGTCATCTCACAAGATCACCAGGCTCTCGGACAGTGATTCGAGAGAGAGAGAGAGAGAGAGAGAGGGGGGGGGGGGTCAATAGAATCTAAGGAATTAAAGCCGCCAGGTTTGGGCAGTTGCCGCGAACTGTGCAGGTTAGAGTTGTTTTTTCCCCCTCTGTCTTTCTTATTCTGGTTCATGCTCTGTCACATTCTTTCTCTTTCTCTGTCATATTTTTTCTCTTTCTCTGTCATATTCTTTCTCTTTCTTTCTGTCCTATCTTTCCGCTTCTTTCTATGTCTGTCTTGCTTTGCCCTTCTTCCTCTGTCTTTCCCCCTTCTTCATCTTCCCTTCTCCTTTTTTCTTCTTTCTTTATTTCCTTCTCTCTTTTTTATTTCTGCCTTTCTTTCTACCTTCCTTCTTTGTCTCATTCCTCCCACTTGTCTATAAATCAATACATCCACCTGTCTATCAACCAATCCATATATTTACCGATTTGCGTGACACACAACCCTAGTGACGCCCCTGGTGGCAAAACAAAAGGCGTCGCAACCAATGACATCCTCACTTTATCAGACAGATAGATAGATACACAGCGCGGCACAGGGGCAACACGAAGTGCTCTCAATGTGGCACAGTGCTCCTCACACACAATGCACCACCAGGATGACTCCACGGACCGCGCGTTCATTAGCGAGAAGTGCGTACCGAGGGGCAACCTGTATAATGAATTGCCCACACAGAGAGCCCCGAGGAATTGAGTGAAGACAGACAAATCGAACGATCGTCTCTCTTGGGACCCACACAGAAAGATAACATGAACGCTATGGGACCGACGTGAGTGGTAAGGATTCGCACCCATTAAACAAATTAATGAACACAAAGAACGGGGGGGGGGGGGACGAAATTATTACATTTAAATATGGAGCCACGGTAGCTCAGTGGCTAGTGCGATTGTAGACCGGCCTGGTGATCGTGTGTTCAAATCCCCCATCGACGAGGCTCTTTATTATAAACTGACCTGGGCTCCCAGATCGACTCTGCCTACAGAAGGTACTAGGACATCTCCAGGGAATGACAAGGCGGCCGGAGATATATTGAGCCGATCACCCAGTGACTGCCGAGTAGTCATTAAAAATATGAGGTTAGCACTATTTACCCAATAAGCCTTAATACGTGTACAATAGTCATTGGCTCTTTTGTTTTTCTTTTCAATCTCGAAGGTCTATATTTCTAGGACCATGACATTTATATAGACCTGAATGGGCGGAGGTGTAGATGGCCAATAGTTCCCTCACTTTAGCGGACGTAGAACGCAGGCAATCTTGTCCAACAGCGCTAATGACATCAGCGTAGCATCCCAGCAGCTCTACTAACGCGCCCGCTAACAACAACAAATTACGAAACGTAAGGTGCACAGCAGAGATTAAAAGCAGAATAGGGCAAGCAAAGGCTGCATTTAAGACAATGAAGACTATCTTATGCAATAAGTCAATATCATTGAATGTAAGAAAGAGAGTACTGAAATGCTATATAGAAGCTGTTTTGCTGTATGGCTGTGAATCTTGGAATGTTAATGAGCAAATTAGGAAGAGGTTGGAAGCAACAGAGATGTGGTTCCTGAGATGAATGTTGCTAATTCCTTGGACTGCCAAAGTAACTAACAACGACTGCCTGAAAGAGGCTAATGAAACTAGAGCATTATATACAACAATAAGAAAGAGACAAACAGCTTTTTTTGGTCAAGCGATGAGAAGAGAGGCATTGGAGAATATCGTGACAACTGGAAAGATCGAGGGGAAGAAAGGCAGAGGCAGGCCAAGAGAAATTATGCTGGATGGATTGAGACGGTGGCATGGAGGAATATCAACAGCGGAGTTGATCAAGAAAACCAAAGACCGAGATCTGTGCAGTCATGAACGCCTACACCAGCCGGCAAGGCACTTGATGAAGATGATGAAATTTGTCTAGAAAACCAACTTGCGTTTGGGTTGATCGCAATGGACATGCAACACTTTTTCTAACGCTGCAAGTAAAGAAAACAAACCGGGCTTTTGATCTTAAATGTTACACAGAAGTTCAAAGAATATCGTGGACTAAGAAGATGAAGTAAACTGATCTAAACATAGTAGTAAACTTGCCCATAAAAAGAACATCTTCTACGAGAGCAAAAGGACGCCCAAGAAGAAAGTGGATTGACGACATCAAAGACACTGTGCAATCACACGGAATGACATCGGACTCAGGAGCGCCAGTTACTCCTCCCCACGTCGTTTGACATCAAAAGTAGAAGATGATGATGATGATGTTAAACAGCGTCATGTCTCAGAACGTAAATACTTTAGCCATTCTAAACACCACAATGGACTGCAATGGACTGGAAATAGCAGTGATGGGAGGTATAGTTCTTGAACGAAAAAAGGGGGGGGGGGGGGGCGACCACCTGCAAGATGGGCATAGAACGTTGTAGATGCACTGGGCACTAAGGTGCACGAGGCAGCAAAAGTGACAAACGATCGAGACACTTTTCGGCGGGCAGTGATGAAAGGGGCGTTCTGCAGAGAACCTGCTACATCATAACACGTACAGCAGATCTCTCTCTCTCTCTCTCTCGCTCTCTCTCTCTCTCTCTCGCTCTCTCTCTCTCTCTCTCTCTCTCTCTCTCTCTCAAAAAGAGCGGCTTCAAAAATATTATAAATTACAAGAAAAGGATAAAATTGCATTAATTATGATAGCTGTAAGTTCATAGTATCCCTTCAGGCGAGTAGTTTGGCAGACCAAAAAAAATACGCGTCTTATAACTGGTACGATACGGCAGACAGAAGTTAGAAAACTAATATTACGTTGGTGTTATATTAGAAGACGAGGTAGTACAGCTGTTAGTGTACTCACCCACTAAATGCTCTAGGTTCAATCCCCAACTGTGGCAAGATTTTTTTTCGGCCATAAAATCGATACGACGTCATAAAATTGGTACCGAATAGTTTTCCAGTGTACTGCCTGGGGACAGAGAGGCGGGGAGTAAGGGAACTGGTTACCAACCTTAATATTCAGTGACAAGGGATATGCATGGAAGCAACACTTCACCGGCCAACGGCAATCTCTGCAGCCGTGGGATTGTCCTTGCGTCATGTAAAATTGTATGCACAGATAAAAAGAACGGTCTCTTCTCTAATGCAACAATTCCGGGCTGATAGACACTGATTACCCAAGCAAAAGTGTAGATCGTTGATTCCTTGAAATCGTGTCATCACGATCTCATCATTTAATCTCTTCTTCTAATGGCTAACGTTACTACATCATCCTGTCCTACTCCTCCTTCAGAGGGAATATTCATCAGCATGTGTCATGTCGGTAGGCGTGAGCGGTCATGTTTCGCCATCTCACACAATCACCAGAGAAATGGATCAGTTCTGACTATGCAATGTGATCAAGCCATCCACATATTTACTTCTCTGCCTTCCTCTTGTTCTTTTCCTCTAAATCCTGCCAGTTGTCACCAGTGTCTCCGGTTTATTTCTTCTCTTAACGTGCTCCACACACACAAAAATTGACTCTCTGCGTCTACTTTCTCTAAACAGTTTGCAATTTTCATTTGACTCCTGTAGGATTTGCTCATTGGTTTTTCTGTTTGTCAATGGTATTCTTTGCATTTTCCTCAGAAACCACATTTCCACGGTCATTAGATGTTTTTCAGCTTGCGTACTCATCGTCCACGTTTCACATCCATATAAAAGTACAGTTTCTATGTAGCATTGCAACACTCTTTTTCTCATTGCATTTGCCATCTTTTCATTAGTCAGTATGTTTTCCGTTTTGCCAAAGGCTACATTCGCCATTGCAATTTTTGTTCTAATCTTTTTAGGGCACCTCCCATCAGATGTTATGTCTGTTCCGAGATAGTTGTACCGGTTCACTTGTTTAAGATTATTTCCATTTATACTTATATTATATTGCGGTATTTCTGTCTTCTTACAGACGACCATAATCTGTTTTCTTACAATTTAATTAAAATCCTATTTGTTCACTGTGTATAATAATCGTATCTACTAAATGTTGGAGATTCTGTTCATTGCCTGCAACAGCATATCTAATGTTATTGATGTTATGTCCCTCAGTGGTGATTCCACTCGTATCTTCTAACTTGCTAAAACTATTTTCACTGTATGGGGAAAAATATCAAATATCTGGAGACCCCTGTCGCACACCTCTATTAAATGGTTGATACTGGAAACAACAAACTGCCATAAAGATTCATTATAAATGTAAGCATCTTCATGATGTTGGCATGTATTACTTTATTAAAAGCCTTTGTGTAGTCAATAAAGCAAAGATGTAGGTCTTTGTTTACCTCTATTGAATGCTCTGTTAATGTTCTCAGCAAGTACACAGCCTTTACTGTGAGCTTCCCTCTACGAACCCACATTGTTCTTCCCTTATTTCAGATTGTATGTTTTCACTAACTCTTTGCATTATGTATCTTAGCAACATCTTCGTGGTGTGGCTCATTATACTAATTGTTCTTTGTTGATCACATTCCAAGGTTCCTGATTTCTTTGAGAGTGCTATAAATATAGATGTACATACTTATTGCTATACATATAGATTTACATAATTCAGGAGAGATTCTCCAGTATTATATAATGAGTTAATCAGTGTGGTGACTCGGTCTATTCCATATTCTTCAAAGGCACTGATCATTTCTGTTGTGATTTTGTCTGGGCCCGGGGTTTTGCCAGTTTTCAGATGGTTAAGGGCATTCTGAACCTCCATCCTCCGAATTGATGGTCCTTCATTATTATTCCAAATATCATACTGGTCTTCTCTTGTACCAATATGAAGAGATTTCACATGATCTGACAACGTATGTAAAATCTGATCTGTTTATATTATGATTGTGCCGTCTTTGGTTGTTAGTTGATGTGTGTGTTCTTTTCATAGCGATGTCATTAATCATTTTGTTCATTAATTTGGTAACCTGGGTCTTCTGTGGTTTTCAATTTCCCTGCAATGTTCTTCAGGGTATGCTTCTTTTGCCCCTTTGCACAATTTCCTAATTCTCCCGTGAATCTCTTCATATTTGTCATCGTTATTTCTGTATTTTTTTTTCTTATTTCCATGAGCTTTAAGAATACCGGAAAGCCCCGCTATACGTCGCTTCGTTTTACGTCGTTTCGCTATAACGTCGTTGTAACTTCACTTTACGTCGCAACGTTCCGCTATAACGTCGTCACATGTGTTGCCATTTTACATTTTGTGCATTGCGTTTTTCCAGGATTTTATCGTGTAATCACCCATAATTATAAGTTCGACGCGCACAATAAGTGCTGATAGTGTGTCTGGTTATAAGAGAATCAGGAAAAGTGTTACTCTTGAGGTGAAGTTAGATGTGTTACGTCATTCTGAGACTGGCGATCGAGCTGTTGATATCAGTAAAGTCCATGGTTTACATTCAACCACGATAAGAACAATTCGTGCAGGTGCTGACAAAGTCAAAGAGGGTACTAAAAACGTAACCTCTTTGAGTGCTTCCAAGATCACTCGTACCAGAAGTACTCTTATGGAAAACATGGAAGCACTATTGACCGTCTGAATTTAAGACCAGAACCAACGGAATATGCCTGTGAGCAAGATGGCTATCCAAAAGAAAGCAAAGTCGCTCTATGAAGATATAGCTAAGACAGCCGGTGAGAGCAGTACTACTAGTGCTGATGATAGTTTTGGAGCGAGTCGTGGTTGAATGCCCCTACGTCCCAATAACTCTACCCTCGCCCTCCAACCCAATAAATATAAACAACCATCAAAGTAAACGTTACATAATACACAGTATTTTATTTAATTATATGGTAAATAGTGTTTCGCTATACGTCGTTTCACTTAAAGTCGCGTTTTCCAAGAACGTAACTCCGACGTTAACCGGGGCTTCCAGTATTAGGTCTGTCTACAGTAACCACTGATTCAGAATCAAGGCACTGAGCATGCATTTTGTGGTTACTATTTAGAAGATGGAAGCCGCGGTATCGTAGTGGCTAACCGCTTGTCTGCAACGTCCTGTAAAGAACATGCAACTAGCAACTGTATAGCCCCATTATATAACGACCGACCTTCTCAGACAAGGGCGAAAGACTTGGAGGACCCTTTGGCACCTTGCGCACGTAAAACATAATCCTTCGGCAGCTGGAAATCGAAAATAGCAGGTCATATAGGCTGCTGCTCAGGCAACATTTCTAAACATACAAAGCTACCAAAACTGTGTAGCATGTTATTCCGCAATATACACAATGGGGCTCTCGCCGGGGCTATAGATCACGAGCACTGTAGAGAGATTCTCTTTGGGTTGCCAATGAAAGGAAACCCAAGCACTTACGGATATATACAAATGCAATGAACCTGATCCTTTACAAACCAAACCAAAAATCGTAATGTGCATAGCTTTAGCGATGTTTCTATTTTGTGTTATAACGTCGCCAAATTTCTAGCCACTATAGTTATACCACCTAAATGAACCCCATTAACACTACAACCACAAAACAGATTGACATCATTTAAGCAAACCTGGTTTTTGTTTCCTACCGCTGCAGTACAAAAATCAGTGTATCAATATACCGGCCCTAATCCCATTAAGGAGGAAATGGGGGAGAAGCGGACGAGGAGAAGCGGACGGGGAGAGGGGGGGGGGGGGCAGAATCACGAAACGACACAGACATCTTGATTATCTCAGCGGAAATCAAATGGACCGGCGCTAAAATCCTCCATCAAATACCCAGAATCAGGGCCGAGGGTTGGCAGGCATTGATTGTGGGGACAGTACAGTGCCCGCTGTCCAGCGCGTTTCCCGTCGGCGTGAATGCAAGTTTCCTCCCTAGACATGTTGCATTAACACGGCCCGGAGTCTCTTGGGGAGTGAATGGGAAGATAGCTGAGAACACGAAATATCCAGCTGTGATAAGAACATGAAATATCCAGATGTGATAAGAACATGAAATATCCAGCTGTGATAAGAACAGAAAAACTGCACACATTCAGGTGCACACACGGGAGGGGGAGAGGAGGAGAAAATAATCAGCGTCGAAGTGGTTAATCCGCCTGCCTCACACTCTGAAGGTCGTGGGATCGAGCCCCGAGCTGCGTTATTCAGACCACGAGCGCAACTGCTCCACATACTCCCGAGGTGCATCCCTGGAGCTACGGAGTTCACGAGATGCTCTCGGCAAGCGAGTTTGCCGATCTTAGGAAAGAGACCAAGTTAGATTGGGGTTAAACATGAAAACATCGACCCTCTCGACTTGATTACTTTATCGTTAATACAATTACAGTCTTTGTCATCATTTTGTTCACAAAATGTCAGTTACAGTTATTTGTTAAATCTTCAGTGAGGATGACGTGTATTGCTAATGGCCACAGCTTATTACTTCGGGAATAACGAAAATCATTCAAATAAAGAACAAACAGTCATTAATTGGTTACTGCTTAAAACAGTAGGAATAAAATCTTGACGACGACGACGACGAGGAAGATGACGATGATGATACGGGAGATAAATGACAGTACGTCAACTAGCGGTTTGGATTCTTTATTTTGACGACGACGATTGATCATACGTCAACTGGCAGTTTGGACTATTTATCTTGACCATAATGATGATGCAATAGGAGATAAATGGCAGGACGTCAACTGGCGGTTTGGACTAATTATCTTGACGACGACGATACACGAGATAAATGACAGGACGTCAAATGGCGGTTTGGATTATCTATCTTGACGATGATGATGATGATGCAATAGGAGATAAATGACAGGACGTTAACTCGTGGTTCGGATTATTTTTCTTGACGAAGATAATGATGCAATAGGAGGTAAATGACAGGATGTCAATTGACGATTTGAACTATTTATCTTGACGACGACAATGATAATGATGCAATAGGAGGCAAATGACAGGACATCAATTGGCGGTTTGGAGTAAGAAGCAGACGTCTAGAAAATGGTTAATGCCAGGCACGACACTGAACATCAATGCTCACGTGGGAGTGTCACGCTCAGTATACAGGTCTTGTGGATATTAAGATATTGTCTCCCTGGTATAACATACAAGCATAATATTCCTTCGTACACGGGGTTTGATGGACCATGTAGAGACCACAATAAGAATCATTATGGCAAATGTTGCCTGTTGAAAGATGGAAAACGTCCTTACCAATAAAAATCAGTCAATTGCAGTGAGAAGAATAGTGTTGAAGTGCTATATAGAGCATATATGCTATATGCGCGTGACACGTAGATTATAAAAAGACAAGCTCTGAAACGTCTAATGGCAATGGAAATGTGGTTTCTGAGGGAATTGCGAGAATACCACAGGTGAATAGAAAATCGACGTTCTACAAGAAAGAAATGCAAACCGTAAACTGATAAAAGACGCAGACAGCCAAGATTTATGACAGCGGCACGTTATGATGAGAAATAAACTTAGTGACCACAGGGGAAAGAGTAAGTGGTGGACTGACATGTCACAGGGTATAATCGGGAACGAACACAGATTTGATCCAAGACTGGTGATTGTGGGAGATGGCCAGCTATGATTGACCAAGCTTGTTGGCATGCTACACGATGATGATACGGGACTTGGCAATTATTATATGATCGAGTGACTGAAATAACATCCAAGTGTAATCAAGCTCCATGTACAAGCAAATGACCTGTTTACGTCTTGGAACGTGAAGGGTATATGGTAATAGCCCCAACTGTTTATAGGTAAATCAGCACGGATAGGTAATGTGCTCAATATCACGTCTTTCCATCCTATGACATTTCCTGGTACATATTTTAGGCTTCTATTCCTGGCAGCCGAGGTCAGTGTTTAAAACGTCACAAAAGTGTAGATTAAAACACATGACCTCCGGCCCGGCAGGCCGGAGGTCATGTGTTTTAATCTACACTGTCGCGGCCCCTTGTCTCTATTGTGGCAAATTCTAAAGACGCGATTGCACTGTGATAAATCCACTCGCCTGTACCCTGGAATCAACTCCCCACCCACACTATACAGTTGTTCCATGGCCACGGTGTTTCGGGGTCGACCAAGCCTTAAAAACATGGGTGGTCAGAAAAATATTCTGGGGGGTAAGGCGACCGACGCGGTACTGACCACGTCCTCATCGACCGCCGTCGTAAAAAAACTATGGGTCTACGAAATATGAACTCAGCTGAATTGAAGCAAGGCTCTCTATCCCGGCTACAGCTTTCAATGTTTATGTTGTCTAGCGTGTCCTCAATCTCTTCTTCTTTGAGCTACATACAACACTTGTGAATTTGTGTATGAACTGTCTTAGTGGCTACAAAGGGTTCCCCAAGGGATAGCCCATCTTTCTGTTGTATGACCTTTTCTCCCCATCTCATGTTTTCCCTTCCCTAACATCAGCTATACTGTGTCACATCCTGTGGGCAGATCGGTGGCTCTCGTGGTACACGGTTAGATTTTAATGAGTACAAAGGAACATATGGCTTCTATCGAGGATCCACGTTTTACGGCTAAGTAGCATTTTTGAAGTTTTAACGTAGTTACATTAGTCTTTTAGTTTTTCTCCGTCGAAGAAGGCTTTCTAAACACAACGTCCAATTCTATCGCGCGTGACTTTGCATGCAAATCTGACGCTTTCCAGTTTCCGTCGATTTAAGCAACTTTACAACCGGCGCCAAGCCTAATTAAGCCAGGATGGCAAGGAAACAGGATCCTTCATCTTTGCGTGAGTAACTCTACCCCATGTGTCACGAATGAGTATACACACAGCGCCAATTAACAGTGGTACAATCGTCCTTTTGCACCTTGCCGAGTGGCGTAGGAGTTCATGTCTCTCTTCATACCCTGGTCCTCGGTTTTCTGGATCAGTTCTGCTGATATTTCCCCATGCCATCGTCTATGACCAGATATTATCATTTCTCTCGGCCTGAATTTGCCTCTGCTACCGCTGATCTTTCCTGCTGCCACGATGACGCGACTTGGCGTAGGGGTTCATGTTCTCTGCAGATCTTGGTCCTCGATGTTCTGGATCAGTTCTGCTGATATTTCCCCATAACATCGCCTATAACCAGATATTATAATTTATCGCGGCCAGCCTCTGTCTCTTCAAACGCTGATCTTTCCTGCTGCCACGATGATAACAAGTGGCGTACGGGTTTATGTCTCTCAACATATCCTGGTCTTTAATGTTCTGGGTCAGTTCGGCTATTTCCGCATGCCATCGTCTGTGACCAGCTAGAATCATTTCCCTGGGTCTGTCTCTGCCCTTCCCAGTCGCCACGATGATCTCCATTGTCTCTCTGCTCGTTATACGACCAAACGCAATTGTATGCCTCTTTCTCATAGTCTTTAATGTTCTACTTTCATTTGATCATACCAGACAAACGTAGTTACTTACTCTGGACATTCAAGGTATTGACAATATTCGTCCCAGATACAACATATCCGCGGCCTCCAAGCTCCTCCTCTATCACATTCCAAGAGTCACTGATGATATGGCTAACACAATTATGCCTACCTCGTTCAACCCCAGACGGCACTTATAGTCAGCGTAATGTAGTTAGGTCTCGCCGGTATCCGTGGCCAAAGGCTTGCGAACGCGGTTCATGAGCCGCGTATCAGGCGTTCGAAACGCAGCCGCGACCGATTGTGTTATAATGTGTTGGTATGGGAGCCTGTCGTTCAGGAAGCAATGACAAACTATTGAACATAAAATTTGCCTAGTACATCAACAGCAGCTGAAAAATGCTGGTGTTGACTGCAACGTGCTGCAAGGGATATGCAACATTTTAAAAAATGTAGTTAGAACATATGGTCACCAAGTGAGTAAATCAAATTATAATTGACCATGTTACAGGTCTTGGGGTGCAATTCGGTACATGGGGATGTCCTTATACTTTGCAGCATTCGGCACCAGAGCGCTGATGTCATCACTATCGCACAGAAACATTTATTTCCCTGAACATCTCCTGGTACGCATTTTATGCTAGGTCGTTTTGGGAATCTAGGTCACTTTTTTTTTAAATTCGTCTCAATGGGGATTCGAATACTTTACTACCGGGTCGGCAAGCCAGCGTGCTAGCCACTGAGCTACCAAGGTGGGGCTCCCTTACCAAGAGAGAGGTCTGGGTTTATCTCGAGCAATAGCAGTACTCGTTTTTCCCCGTTTCCCACGCGCGTCTAGAAAACGGAAAGGCCTGACACATCACACACCAACGGCTGCGTCTGCCATGGGAATATCTTTAGTTAACATACCTCATTATCGTAAATCCCATCTTTCCCTGTTGGTATTGCTTAGCTTCTTTCTATAGCCAACATTTCTTATTTCAACCTCCGTTGAACCAGGCAAGCCTGAGACAGGAAAAGTCCACGTTTATGACGTTCGTGAACATGGGAAGGAACTCATAATATCAATCAAGTTGTACCAGAACTACATTTACTGCCCTTATTTATAAAGTGTCTGTGGCTTAGTGTTACAGGGGGAAGGTTGGCAATCCCGACATACCGGGTTCGAAAGGAGCCGCGTGCACTTTGAAGGTCTCAGTGGCGAAGTGGGTAAACCGTCTGCATCATGCTTCAACGGTCATGGGTTCACTCCTGGGCTCCGTCATTCAGTTAACGAGTGCAATTTTCTTGGAGACACCTGGGAGTCATTGCTGAAACTATGGAGTTTGTGCTTTGCGCGATGCTTCCGACAGGCCTCTCTGTGGTAAGAGATTGAGCTATATGGGATAAAACCTGGTGCAATGAAGTCGATCCTCTCACTTTACAGCTTTTAATTTGACCAGACTGCACTGTGTTGATTTTCATAATGGTATGACTGTCGGCGGTTCAGAAAGCAACGTGAAACTTTCGACGTTATATTGCCGAGAAAATCACCAGCAGCCAATAAATACTGGGATTGATGGTAACATACTGTAAAGAACACGCAACTAAATTTGTTAAATCTTAAAAGTATATGAAACATTACAATTGTTTGGAGAGAGCAATAAAGTAAGATCTGGTGCCTGGAAGATGAGGCAGGGATCTTCCAGCATGAAGTTGGACACAGTACATTGCGGAAACCTTCAGCATAAAAAAACTGACAAAGCACTGAGACTTTTAAGTAGTCTGCAATGAAAGCGACGTTCTGCAACGGACCTGCTCATGGTGATGATGATGATATGTGACATGAAGTAGTGGCATTTGTACTTGGAAAAACATGAATGTTAAATTAATCTAAGTAACTTACTGGAAAAATTGCAAGTGCACAAATTCTGGAAAAATAAACATACTAGAACTATTTTTTGCAAATAAAGAAAGTATATAACATATGCAAGATACAATATAGAAAATTAGAGGAATTATATGCACTTCATAACATCAATGTATCATCATGTAAAATGTACAATGGTTGGTCATATAATAACACATCACATTGGGAATCTCTGTGGCGAAGTGGTTAAGCCGTTTGACTCGTGCTCCGAAGGTCGTTGGTTCGATCCCGGGTCGTGCCCTTCGGTTTATGAGTTAAATGTTTCTGAGACTCCTGTGGGTCGTCGCTAAAAGCTACGGAGTTCGTGCTTTGTGCGACACTTTCCGTGCTACGGAAAGAGACCGAGCCATATAGGATAAAACCCGGTGCAATTAAGTCGACCCTGTTGACTTTTAAGTGACTTTTTTTATAACACATCACAAGTTTTTTGTCTGTGAATAGTTTAGATAGAAAGATAATCAGATAGAAATATCAAATTGTTCACACTTCAGATTTGGAATATTTCTATTGTTTATTTGAAATTGTACAGAACAATGAGAACAGCAACAGAAATCTGTTTAAATAGCATGTGTAAACAAATTGTGTTACAATCAGTGAATTGTAAAAGAATTTCAGACTGCCAGAAAAAAAACTGTGGTGAAAATTTGCAAATATTTGTGTGATGTGTTTAGAAGTTGTGCAGTCGATAGAAGCACTGACAGCTGCTGGGTTCATTGAATTAAAGCTTCATGAAGTTAAAGAGACAGACTGATTATTCCAGTAGTAATTTGATTAAAATTCTGACTTTTCCTCTCCACTCCAAGCATCGACCAGACCCTACAATCACTCACTTCTGAGCCAGTCTTTCCAGATATGGATACTCTAACTGTTCATTTGCACGCTCTGCCCTATCCCAGAGTCCTCACTAAATTACCTTTAACATAAAGTAGCTCTCTGCCTAGATGGTCAGCAGCAACTTATTTTTCACCTGTTCACTGGCTGGCACACCCCTATTCCCGAGGCATGCAGGAGTTACTACAAATTGTAACAACCTGTACAGAGCACAAGTTTTTTTTTAACACATTAATTTATTGATGCAATGTTTCTGTTTGTTTACTCCACAAAAGACTCTCTACAAGAGGAATGATAAACACATGAAAAGTAAGTCTTAATTCACCTATAAATTATCTTAGTTGTTTCACCAGACTAACCAACCAATCCACTCTGATTGCCTCTTATGGTCCCCAGTGTACAAACTATGAAGCAAGGCTAGTCTTTAACCAGAAAGCGTAGATATACGAGAGTAAGTTAATAAGTAAGTCACAAATGGCTGTAGAAAAATAACTAACTATGATAACAACTTGAAACCAGTTTTTTTGTATACATACATTGTCCTTTATTTCTCAACATAATTTCCACCAACATTGATGCACTTGTCCCATAGTTTTATCAGTTCTCCCAAACCGGCTGCATAGAACTGCATGCTCTGTTTTCTAAACCACGTTTTCACTTCACATTCAACTTCGGCGTCATTCGCGAAATGTCTCCCACCAAGGTGGATTTTCAGTGGACTTAGCCCCTAGCGATTTCCAGTAAAGCGGTGCATAGCTGGGTAGAAAAGATTACGAGGGCGAGTCAATAAATAAGTCACACAGCTCTGTGGGATGGCAGGTAAATGAAAACAGGGCACGCAGATTTATGCAGTCGGTGTGGGAGAACTGATAAAACTATGGGATAAGTGCATCAATGTTGGTGGAAATTATGTTGAGAAATAAAGGGACCATGTATGTATAAAAATAAACTGGTGTCAAGTTGTTATATTAAGTTATTTTTCTACAGCCATTTGTGACTTACTTATTGACTTGCCCTCGTAAATCTGTGTGCTGTTGAAGTCTTGTGCTATACAATGAGTCAGTGTCTTGGGCTTAGTTGAAAGCAGTTTCACAATTTTCCGACATATCGGGTTGAGGTTCCGAAATCAGTCATAGGCGATTTGGAAGCAAATTTCTTTGAGGTGATTGAGTGCCATTCGGAAAATAATAGCAAACTACTGAACGTAAAATCTCATCTCATCTCATCGTGTTCCTCTTGTACCTTGTGGTGTCGAGGTGAAGTATAAACAGCGGGAGAGTGCCTGTTTATGGACTTCATGTATCGATATTCCCATGGACTCCTGAACGTAAACTTTCCCAGTAAATCACAAACAGCCAATAAATATTGGGGTCAACTGCTACGTCCTGTAAAGGACATGTAACTAACTTTTAATACAACATCATATGTGGTTTTCTTAGACTTTTATGGTGATAATACTGGATGTAATATCTTATGGTGATAATACTGGATGACTGGCTTCATAAATACACAAAGAAACTAGAACATTAGCCCAAAAACATATGAACTTACATGGAATAAATACCTGTATACAGATATAGCAAACAGAACAAAATATATGACTAACTAGCAATGATGGGAGCTTAAAAACCACAGAAACCGGCGCAATAAAACACATCCGATTTTTACAAACAGCTACAAAAAAGAGTGGCTCTGGGAAAGGGAACTGAATAAAATAGAAAGAGGGTTTTGAGACATCAGGCAGCCTCTGAAAAAATTATGAATTGGTTAATATGGAAATACCAAACTATGACAGAGCAGATAATTTCACACATAAAATATGCCATAATTATCATCATTATCATGTGAGCTGTGTTGCACTGTTGTATCAAGCCTGTGTTTTAGCACGGTAAACTTCAACAAGCATTTGCTTGGGTTTGCTAGCCCTACTCTTTGACTTCCCCCAATCCACCTACAAGCAGGTTTGTGTACAGCTTCGCCAGATCTCTGTTCCTTGACCTGCCCAACACTGGACACAACCAGCAGTGCCCTACTGTTGGCGTAGCTCTTAGCGCCATTGGAACACAGAAGCCCCTTTACAACAAGAAGGTGGATACACAACAGAGAGGCTGCCCAAACTATGACAGGATACAGACACTGCCCACACCCTTCCAAGACATCACCAAGTGCTTCAGGCAATGAGACAATTTTTCCTACCAGACAAGCCGACAAGGAAAGCAAAGTGTACAGCAGTCCACAACAGCTTGTCCAAGCTGTAAAATCCCACAAAACAGCTTCAAGATTCAAGATCTACAAAGATTCTCCCTAATGACTGCTCCAAGGCATGTATTGTTTCAAGAACTAAAGTCACTACAACCTAGGTAAATGCATAGTAGACTGGTAGTCTGATGCTTGGCACCTGTATAGTGTAGTTCCATGGAGGTAGAAGAGAAATAAATAATCATCTTGTTTCGCCCACACAGATGACCCATATTAGATTTCTGGCTGATGCACATTTGTTCACTTGATAGCTAGCAAGAGACATTCTCATCTCATTAGCACAAAACATGGTTCCTAAAAAGGGGTACAAGAAGCAGAAGTATATCACAGAGGAAACATTAGGGCTAAAAGAACAGAGAGAAGACAATTAAAGCAGACGTGGATAGAAATAGTGTCAATAAAAAGGGGTTTGTTGTTGCCGAGCTTATACAGAAGTACAATAATATACAAAATATGACTAAAGAAGCTCGATGGATGAAAAATCACACAGAAACAGATGAATATTTTGACCAAATTCTTTATCAAAAGAACTAAAGGCACCAGGGCCGGGTTATATACTGGCCAAGACCTATTGACGCGTCCTCGTCGAGCGTCCTGGGCAACAGGTCCCTTCGGGGTCCTGGCTAAAGTCAATAGGATCGCCGATTCCTCCGAAGTCGGAGAGTGTCTGCCTGTACGGCGAGGAACCACCAGTCTGCACACCAATAAGCCAGACATGGGACAACGGATACTCACGCAAACCTCAGGTCCTGTATGACATCACACTGATGTTGGACAACAGGATGCCTTCATCCGACATACAGGACCTCGCGTTGGAGCTCAAGCCAACGAACACAAGCAAGCAAGCAAGCAAAAGAACTAAACAATAGCAAGAATTTTTTTCAAGGTTTCATGGCAACCAGGTGCTTACATTCTTCTATCCTTGCATCCAATTGTGCCTCACTGTCGATGTGAAGTTCCAGTACTGGTCTTACACATCCTGCTAGTTTATGAGTTTGCAGAGAGGTAGGAAAGCTCAGCAATAAAATCCTGAGTTGGGAGAAGTGTCTCTACACCAGCCTCACTCCAAAAGATGCACAGCAACAACAAAAACTGTTCAAAATAGGTCAGATGGAGGATGGCCAATTGGCCCTGGCTCACAAAACCTGAAGGCCAATGTATTGGCTTAAGAGCTAAAAACTCTGCCTTCCAGAGTATTCATAAACAAACCAGCCAATCACTGACACTCAGCTACGACAAGCATAAGAAAGTAGATACAGAACACACTAGACAAGAGAAGTGTCTCCGTTGTCTGACTACTGACGATAAAACTATTATTCTAAATTATTTTACGCCGGCAGTCAAGGGGTTATGACACCAATATTATACATCATGTGACCCAGGTTATAATACCAGGTAGGCCAAGCAGGGGAATCAGAGGTAAAATAAAACATCCTAAACCTAACCCCTGTATACTAGTGGCATGGGCATGAGGCATTTATGTCCTGTCCTTATCAAAATTTTCCCAGCATGCACCATATAAAAATAAAATGATTGAATCAACAACAACAAACATCAATGGAATTGGCCAGCTTAACAACAATACAATCACAAGTGGCTGAGTGGATGCTGCGGATATAGCCTTTGTTAGCACACAAACAACAGACACTGACACAACTACATTAACTAATTCAGTGCCAAGGGATAATATATCGTTAAATGTGACCTACCATTTGGCCAGAAGGATGGTATATCACAATCTTTGGGTTTCCTGTGTTATTTGTTATGTTTTGTGGTATCTTTCGCAGTGTCAATACTCAGTGAATGGAACTTTACATTATAATCCTTGTTCATTTGATTGCGTACCATGCACATCTACTATTTGTTTGGCATTGAATCAGTTCAAAAATATACAAAGGTTACTCTGCTGATGTTTAGCTGTCACTGGAGTAGTTCAAGAGATGAAGTACTTATTGGACAGGCAAGTCAAAGAGTGCCAAGCCAGATTTTGGCACCAATGATGCCTAAACAGCTAAGTAATCTTTGTAATCTAAGTCGCGAACCAAATGTGGGTAGAAACTAAGAAGCCGACATAAAAAACTTAATACGTCAGGAAAATTGTCAACAAAAACAGACATTTGGATCAGAGAGCTGGACAAGAGAGGCAGCACGTTGAAGTTATCTGGAACGTGGAAGATATTTACTGGCAGAACAATGTTATCATGGCCAACACATATTGCAGAGGATAACGAGAAGATTCATGAACGATATATATGAGCTCAAAATAATGGAGAGATGTGGATATATCCAAATGAAACTTAGAACGTCACGGCAAGGTTAAATCTATCCAGATTGGGAATGACAGAAGGACCGGGGCATGGATTTAAGAATCATTAGGGTCTAGCGATTTAAACGATATATTGTATATATTTAAGATTGTAATTACCGTCCCGCCTGGCAATAACAGGCCCGGTAAACGTAAATTGTTATTTTTCATTGATCGTCTGGAAACGCAATAGACTTGACCGTTGGGCTAATAAATTATGCCTTCAACTACATGATTGCCGGCCTTCAGATCTTTCATTGCCGTTAATTTTGCCTGCTTCGAGAATTGTTGGAGTTGTGTCACACCCTGGACCGTTTGCCTGTTGCTGATTTGTATTTGAATTGTGTAAGACACATCCCAGCAATTGTAAAGTCCTGCAAATAAGGACACACAACTAACTTTATTGCATCAGTGTCTACCGTTCATGTGCTAACGAAGGATTCAGCCTCAACATCAATTTTATGACTTGTAAAGGTATCCTTGTAAAATTTACCAATTCCACTTCTCATTTTTGTTGATTTACTGACAGTAATGGTAGTTAGCATCATAAGGATAGTTTGTTTAATACTTTATGTAACTTATTAAATGCCAAAAAAGTCATCAGTTGATAACAGTTTAGTTCTTTCTAAGACATGAATGAGATGCAATATATTGAGAATCCAATTGTTTTTTGCGCTTGCTCGCTTTTAACTCAAGCGTAATCTATTTTGTCCATGAAAGTTTGTCCAAATAGTGCGGCTATTTCATGATGGTATGTAGGCAAGGGGAAACCACCACATTATCTTCCCAAGACTTCATGGCAAAACATATATCAAAGTTAGTGAAGGACGTTAATGGCTGTCTTAGGGCATCCTCGTCCGGTAGGGACAGTCATGAGCCACAGGTGACACCAGACCGTCATCCAGCTACTGATGGCAAAATCATAACTAAAATAAATAAATTTAGAGTAGGAACATGGAATGTTAGGACATTAAATGAGCTAGGAAAGTTGACCAATGTTCTAAGAGAGATGGATAGCATGAAAATGAATATACTAGGCATTAGTGAGATGAGATGGAAGGGATCGGGCAAAATTATAGCTGACAATCACACAATAATTTATTCTGGAGGGGATACACATGAAAAAGGTGTAGGAATAATATTAGACGAAAAAAACAGCCAAGTCAATTAATGGATACTGGTGTATTTCAGATAGAGTTATTATGGTAAAAATCGAAGGCAAACCAATAGACATAAATATTATACAAGTATATGCACCAACAGCAAGCAGTAGTGATGAAGAAATACAACACTTTTACGACGAAATAGAAATGGTGATGGCTCAAATTGGATCACAAGAAATAACAATAATACTTGGTGATTTTAATGCAAAAGTAGGAAAGGGAAAAATGGAGGATGTAGTGGGGAATTATGGTTTAGGTACAAGAAATGAAAGAGGGGAAAAGCTAATAGAATGGGCAAATATCAATGAGATGATAATTGGAAACACATGGTTTAAACACCATAAAAGACGACTGTACACATGGATAAGCCCTGATAAGAAAATACGCAACCAAATTGACTACATACTAATTAATAAAAGATTTAGAAATGCTTTAATTAATGTAAAGACAATGCCTGGTGCTGACTGTAATAGTGATCATGTACCACTATGTGGACAAATAAAAGTAAGATTAAAGAGAGGGAAAAAAATGGTTAAGAACATGAGACTTAATAAAGAGGTTCTGAAAAAAGATAAAGAAATGCAAGAACAATACAGAGTGACTGTGAAAAATAGGTACAATGCAATAACTAAAATACAGAGTATAGATGAACAATGGGAAATGTTAAGGGACTCCATTCATCAAACTAGCAAAGAAGTATTACCGGAGAGAGGCAAAATAGCTAAGAAAAAATGGATGAATGAAGATATCTTAAAACTGATGGACAAAAGAAAACAGAGTAAAAATGACAAACAAGAATACGCTAAGATAAATAAAGAAATAAAAGATAAATGTGGGAAGGCTAAAGAAAGTTGGTTAAACGAGCAATGCAAAAAAATTGAATTAAATTCCATTAAAGATGCAAAAAATATGCACAGACAAATCAGTGAGCTTACAGGAAGAAAAATAAGAATAAATACAGGGTGTTTGAAATCAAAAACAGGAAAGATAATATTAGAGGAAGATGCTATAATGAAGAGGTGGAATGAGTATATAAGAGAATTATATGAAGGAGAAAGGGGAGAATTAACAGAAGATAGTAACTTAGAAGGTCCACCTAATCTGAAAGAAGAAGTCGCTGACGCTATGAAACGTATGAAGAAAGGAAAAACAGCTGGGCCAGATGAAATCACAATAGAAGAATTAGAAGTATTGGGAGAATTTGGAGTAGATATATTAACCAAAATGTTGAATGATATTTACAGCAGTGGAACCACATAGTGGTACATATCACCCAGTGATATGCTGAAATCTTTATTTATAGCTATACCAAAAAGACCAGGAGCAATTGATTGTGAAGATTTTCGTACAATTAACCTTATAAACCATATAACTAAGCTTCTACTCAGAATCATAATGAGAAGAATCAAAAAGAAAATAAAAATGGAAATTAGTGAAGAACAGTATGGATTTGTGGAAGGAAAGGGCACAAACAATGCAATTTATACATTACAGACACTAATAGAAAGGTAAATAGAGAAACAGAGAGACATATATTTGTGCTTCATAGATTATACTAAGGCATTTGATAAAGTAAAACATGATGAACTGATTAAAATGTTCACCAATGGAGTGAAGCAAGGATGTGTCTTGGCACCAACAGTGTTCAGCCTCATGTTTTCAGCTATGCTGACGAATACCTTCGAGAACAACGACATTGGAATAGACATCAACTACCGCATGGATGGAAAGTTGTTCAATCTCAGAAGGCTGAAAGCTAAACCCAAAGCTAACAGCGACACCGTCAGAGAGCTGCCGTTTGCGCTCTATATGCCAACGCAGAGGCAGACATCCAACACAATGTTTCAGCTTTCTCATATGCCTGTGCCAACTTTGGGCTCAATATCAACTTGGAGAAGACTGTAGTTATGTACCAGCCAGCTCCAGGGAATAATCACACCGTGCCGAATATCAAGGTGAATGGTCATAGGCTAAGTGCTGTGGACAAATTCACCTATCTTGGCAACACTGCGTCACAAGCTGCCACAATTGATGATGAAGTGAATGCAAGAATCTCCAAGGCCAGTGCAGCCTTTGGCAGACTGTACAAGAATGTATGGGACAGAACTGGAATAAGCCTGCAATCAAAGCTGAAAGTCTACAAAGCAGTTATATTATCCACACTGCTATATGATTGTGAAACCTGGACTGTCTGTCAGCGACACATTAGGAAATTAAACAACTTCCACACAATCTGCCTTAGGAAGCTATTGAAGATTAAACGACAAGACAAGATCCCAGACACTGAAGTTCTGGAAAGAGCATCCATGCCCAGTTTCCACACTCTACTAATGAAGAATAAGATTCACTGGGCTGGTCACTTAACTCACATGCCAGATCACAGGCTCCCTAAACAAATGTTTTACAGCGAGCTGCATTGTGGTAAACGCTCTCAAGACGGCATAAGGAATCGCTTTAAAGACACTCTGAAAATCTCACTGAAAGCTTTTGGAATTCATCTTGACACCTGGGAGACTGCTGCCAAAGACCAAAATTCGTGGTGTACATCATTATGCAAGGGTAAAGTCACTTGTGAAGCAACCAAGAGTGCAAGAGCTGTGAAGAAAAGGCTGGACAGAAAAACCACTGCAGGAGATCCTCCTCCTGGAACGTCAAGCATTCTTTGCCCACATTGTCAAAGAACATTTTAAGCCAAAATAGGCCTTATCAGCCATCTTAGAACCCATGGCTCCATACTTTCAACCTCACTGGATAACATGAATGGTTATCATCATTCTTGATGGACAAACAGTAGTGCTGAACTGAATTTTCCATGTGGATTAGCTTTCCCTATTAACAGTGTCCCTCGCCATCAGGCGAACCCACTCCGACCGTAGAGGTACTTGTAATTTATGTCCCCAAATCAAGAATGAGAAGTCAACATTTTAGTCCAACTGTCCGGTGTAGGAGTTGAATACTTTACCTCGGCATCAGCACACTGGATGTTTAAGAACACATGGTCTTATCCATTCAGCCATGCTGACCTACGAGAATCCAATTAAACTGTGGTAAGGTGAGATTAATATGTGCTATCACAGCCTAAGGATAATTAGTATGAGACTGGCTACTAAGACTAAACAGTACTAAAGTTGAGATAGTTGAATTCACTGCACTAGGTTTTACCCTGTCTGGCTAGGTCTCTTTCTGCAAAACAGCAAGACGATTTTTGAAAGCACCGCACAAAGCAAGATTTTTGTAGCCCCAGTGGTAACACCCAGGAGTCTGCAGAAAAACTGTACTTGTAGTCTAGATGACACAGTTCGGGAAATAAACTTGTGACCTCCAGAACATGAGGCAGACGGGTTAATCACTTTGCCACGGATACCCAACAGTGTCTGGCTACCTCATCGTGTAGACAACTTTAGCTTGAAAACCCAACTATGGATGAACAAGTCCTCCAAGGACTTGGTGTGAGATTGCTGAGGGGCTATGGTCCATTGGGACGTGAAGGGCAGCAGGAGAAGATTTCTGTTTCCTGATGTTGTTGTTGTTGTGTGTGTGTGTGTGTGTGTGTGTGTGTGGGTGGGGGGGGGGGGGGGGTCATGTGTGTGTGTGTGTGTGTATGTGTGCGTGCATGTGTGTGTGTGTGCGTGCTTGTGGTCTGTTTAAAGAGATTTTATTTGCTAAAGCTGTGTGATTGTTCCGTTACATATGGCCCATGAAGTGGCAACAAGTTAATGGAGCAACATTGAATACTCTGTCTCTAATCATTACATAACATATCATCTAAACCATATCAGATCAAATTAGCAAATCAGAACCCATAGCAGTATCCTTTTTGTTATGCATTTGAGAGACTTTATCGCAACATTTTGTTTTCTTTGTTTCTTTTGTCTGTCGAGCTGCCTGAATGGAGGGGTATATGCCTAGGAAGAGAAGAAGAGGAATGCCAAAGAGAAGATGGGTGCAGGCTGTGGCGGATGATCTCCAGATGGGTGTATCGGACGCGGGACATCTTGCTTATGATCGAGAGGTTTTCCAGAAGATTGTTATGGGAGCGAAGTTCTGCAAAGGACATTCTATCGAATGAATGAATGAATGAATGAATATGACCACCGGGTCGGCAGGCCAGTTTGCTAGCACCTGTGCCACCACAGCTCCAAAATTATTATATTACCATACAGTAAATTAATATAGTATTAGTACAGATAAGGTATACTTACAGTATAGTATAGTACAGTACAGTATAGTATAGTATTAAACTTAAAATGTTTGCATATCCTTTACAGGAAGCCGACTAGTATAGTATAGTAGTATGGTATAGTATAGTATAGTATAGTATAGTATAGTATAGTATAGTATAGTACATTATAATAATAGCATAGTAAATAGTATAAGTAAGTTTACTAATACTAATAATACTAATTATTAATTTCCTTGAATATTATTAACAGTGGAGTCAACATATCACTTTATTATTTAACATCACATGAAAGCCTCCACAATCGCGTAAGAACAAATAAAAAACATGTAAATTCAATTGCTAGATAATAAATATAAATATGCCATGGGTGTTTCATGATAAATGATGAAATAATAATAAATAAAATAATATATAATAATTTAAATTACTTACTTTCTATTGTGCTTATTCTCGAAAGGCAGCCTAACTGGAAAGCTCGCCATCTTAATGCCACGTTAAAAGACGAACAACTGACTGATCTAATCAATGTAGCACAATAAATCTCTGGTTAATGAACCGTCTTGTCATGTATATTTTCACCGTACGATCCCAACCAAGCATTCACTGAATGAATGATTCAGCAGCTCCACAATCACTCACGTCTTCGCACACTTCTGTTTTGTGTATAGTTAAAACTTAAACTGAGTGTGAGTGTTCTGCAACCAGCTACGAAGCGTCAACTAACATCTGGTTAGGAGAAGACACAATCAATATGTTCTCGGCTTACTGAATATTCATTTGTACAGCAATATAAAACATTATTGTCGTCATGAAAGCATATAATCGCCGAGTAAGAGTATTGACTGTTCGGCGTATGTTTTTATATCCAACACAACATCAACACGAAGACGATCTCCGGTCGTATTGTACCGGAAATTGGTTCCCACACGTTATCATTTCGTTGTATGAAAACGAGCTCCATAATATTTCGGTACAGTCTCCGTGAGAAAACTGAAGTTCTTATATATAAATATTACATTTATTTTGAACAGATAAAAAAAAAAATTCGAGTTAGTTGTATGTTCTTTATAGGGCGTCAATTAAACACATAATTCACTAGCCGTTTATGACGCCGTTTATGATTGATTGTCTAAGTAATTTTACGTTTAGCAGTTTGCCATAAAACATCTGATGGCTGCAGAAATGTGGTTTCTGAGGAAAATGCAAAGAATACCATGGGCAGATAGAAAAACCAATGACCAAGTACTACAGGAGACAAATGAAACTCGTAAATTGATTAGAGAAATTAGACGTAGACAGTCAAAAGACATGTTATGAGAAGAAATGGATTGGCGAACTTAGTGACAACTGGCAAGATCGAAGGCAACAGACCAAGAGGAAGACCGAGAGGAAAATACCTGGATGGCTTGGCCACATGGCATGGACGAAACAGAAACACTGAGCTGATCCACGACTCTGGTGGTCGAGTGAAATGGCGAGTCATGACCGCCCACGCTTTCCGGCATGGCACATGATTGATTGATTGATTGAATTTGCCATTGCTTTCTGATACGGGCAATTCACGTTCTATTGTAAAAACCAACGCAAGGCGATCTACTCCCAAATTTCCTGCTGCGGACTTTGAACCCGGTTTTTCGGAACCGTGAAACTGCATTCACTACCCCTAGGCAACAAACGTTGCTGTTAAAAGCATTCACATATAGATTTAAGAAGATGTGCTGGAGAGACCAACGAATGAACGAACTTTATTTTCTAAAGGTCACAAATTGGGCACGCAGGTCCGTTTAAATTTGGCCCTTCCAGTCACTCATCTTTCGTACATCAATTATCTGTTGTGCGTGTTACATTCACTTAGGAAAAACACATT
>OY992879.1:134235071-134272571 GCA_963921405.1 Cepaea hortensis | reverse complement strand
GACATGCACAGAAGGCAACATTGTTACTATTCGTCGCTTCCATTATGGGCCCCGGCAACACACGGGCGCCGGTTTGACTCAAGCGTAGTCCGTACGCGTGCACTACTTCTAGTAGTTGCCACCACTGGGGAATGCACGGGACTGATTTTTCGTGTGCATTAGCTTTCCCTATTACCAGTGTCCTTTGCCTTCAGACGAATCTACTCTGACTCCTGAGGTACTTGTAACTTATGTCCCCAAAACAAGGGAGAGAAGCCAACATTTTAGTCAAACTGTCCGGTGTAGGGGTTGACCTCGCTACCTCGGCATCATCACACTGGAAATGTAAGAGCGAGCTTTCTTATCCATTCAGCCACGTTGACCTTTGTGGTGGGAAATATTTTTCTTATTATTAGCTTCCAAGACAATATCGGGTAATAACTTTTAGATAGTGAACAGGTCACACCAGATTAAAATACAGAGTGTATTTTTAATGACTGTGCAGTGTTTGAAAATATTGCCGGTCCAAGTTTTGTATTTACGTATTATGTTGCATGGACTTTACAGAGGGTGAATACAAAACTTGGACCGGCAATATTTTCAAACACTGCACGGTCATTAAAAATACACCCTATACCAGTGGTTCCCAAGCTTTTCAAGCAGAGGGCCATATCTACTATTTTCGGTAGTTAAGCGGGCCACAACGTTATAAAATTATAAAATTCGTGCAATATCATTCTTACCTTTCTTAACTTTCGTCAACAAAATTCTAAACCTTTAAAGACAGTCAGTGTCGGTACTACTCTGCGGTAATTTTTTGGTTTAAAATCAAAAGTTAATTTAACAATACATTTTTAATCAGTTTCGAAAATCGCTATTAATATAATTAATTTACAATTGTAACTGTTCTTCATAATCAGTTACTTAAGTTAAGATGCCAGTTTATCAATGTCTGGGTACAAATCTTTTGTGCCCAAAGTCATAAACGCAGCTAGGTTACTGTCGGTGAGTCTGGAACGTAGCTTGCTTTTTACAACAGCCATTGCGGAAAATGACTGATCGCATCTGTAAGTCGAACCAAAACGACAAATGTATCTCTGAGCGAATGAACACAAGTGTTCAAATTGTTCGACAGACAATAGTCGCCAGAATGAAATCGTATGATCAGCTGAAGGTTGCGAACTGAACAGGCGCATTCGATAATATATGAATATAACAACCACGAGCAGAGTAAATTATCGCACGCGGACGGGATGCTACGAGTGCATTTTTTGAAATTATTAAAATATATTATTTTAAATAACGAGGCCTCGCGTGCCACTTACTAACATCTGGCGGCCACAAGTGGTCCGCGGGCCTTGGTTTGGGAACCTCTGCTCTATACCATAAAAATAAACAATGGCACCGTAGAGAATGCTGATAGAATAAATTGCTCCTAGAAGAAGAGGCAGAGTCAACTAGCATGCAGGTGGACACAAGACATTGGCCAAACTTTGGGCATGAACATGCGTTAGGCAATAGGACTGGCACCGGATCTTTGGGGGAGGGGATGGGAGAGGCGTAGTGCGAGGGTATTCTATAAAGGAACAGCCATATGATGATGATATCTGTTTCAAGACTGGTCGGATTTGTTCCCGCGCGCGCGTGGGATTGTGCGCGAGCGAGTGTGTGTGTGTGTGTGTGTGTGTGTGTGTTTGTGTGACACTAGTCCACTAACAGCCATCCAGTCCTGCTCTTTACTTTCTCTTCGCTGGCTGTTGAAGATGACATGGGATACAGAGCACGCACTCCGTAACTCTGGCGATTATTCTTATCACTTATTTCTATATAAGTACTTGTATTGTAGGAAATACACAGCCACCCTAGTAGAGCCCGCCTGCTAGGGAGGAGGCCCCCACGTCCAGAGGACATCCAAACACCTGGCGTTTCCCCCATAATCAGACGGCAAGAAGACGTCCATACGTCTGGTGTTTCCCCCATACATCAGACGCCAAGAAGACGTCCATACGCCTGGTGATTCCCCCTAATGAGACGCCAAGAAGACGTCCATACGCCTGGTGTGTCCCCCATACATCAGACGCCAAGAAGACGTACATATGCCTGGTGTTTTCCCCACGTTTACGACCAAGTAACCCGTGGCCATCCATTTCCCAAGCACGTAAGTTCACCTTGAACTAAAGAGTTTGATATTTGAGTTTTCCCCTTCTAGTCAACAATATTAAATAACACAAAGTAAAGCAGCCTTACAGAACAGAATTACGACACAATTCAAGGACGTTGCGGCGACTAGCCTTTATCAGCAAACAAATACATACGCAAAACACAACATATAGTCACGGAGGAGACCCTCCGGTGACTACACAAAGGCATAAGGACGGGATGAGAATAATAAAAAGATGGAAAAAAAAAATGAGAGCAATGAAGAGAAAATGAAAATTTGAAAACAATGTTGCTACTTATCTCAGAATCCCCAGCTGTAATACTCTCTTAGCAGGCCATTAGCCAAAAGTCTCTCTTTCCCCCCCCCCCCCCCCCCCAGTTAACTGGGACAAATGTCGTTAGGCTATGACGGTGGAATGTTTTTGTTTAGTAATAATGCCTTAAGGCAAAGAAAGGGGACTACTTGAGGTTCAATCGAAGAATGCCGTTAACGCAATATTGTTTATAGACATTTCGTGACTGGTGATGTAATCACTTACACGGATGGTTCTGCGTTAAAAGGTAAAAGAAATGCCCGGGGGATAGTGACGAAAGTTGGTTGACTGTGTTTGGTACAGAAGAGCCTGGCTTATGATACCTCAACATTTAGTCAGATAATGGAGGTGGAGGCAGTCACGGGAGGTGTTCCTCTAACAGTTTAATTTTTCTCCAGGACATGCTGGTGTAGTGGGAAACAAACAGGCGGACAGATTGGCTGAGTCTGCACCTCTTGGTGGGGTATTGGTGCATGATAAGGCAGATGTGGTCGGGGCGGTTTGGTATCGTGTGCAAAGTGGAGAATAACTGGTAGATTATCACGGGTGACCAGAGGATGTTTACCGACACTCAAAACTCCGAGGACATAATCAGAATTAGAATTGTGTCTCTTCGCTGGCTGTTGCATATAATGACGGAGCACGTATAGGAATGTCCCGAATACTGTGATGTCGGTTCTTGACTCAACTCAACTCAGCTCAACTCAACTCAGCTCAACTCAACTCAACTCAGCTAAGTCCTGCTCAACTTAACAGTATTGAATGTACACAAATATTACATTAACCAACTCGATTCCACTAAACATTGTTTGGGAATGTCAACACTTGAAATTAACTACAACATTTATTAGAGTTAACAACGTTAAGCTTTGTATGCGACGCTGAGGATGAAGAAGAACAAGACCACAAACAGTACATATCAGGCCACGTTATCATATGGCCAAAGCGTTAAAGATAGTCTTTTATGCGCATAACCGTGAAATGAATAGAATAACAACTGTGCTGCAAGAGAAATTGAAGAACATAGAAAACTCGTTCTGTCTTACATTGTACCTAAGGACAAAATCAATATGTCAGCATCAGTGATATTTTTTATTCCCCATTTCTAATAAAGGCTCGCTGGTCCTGCAGGAACCAGAGCCGTCCTATCAGGTCCCCAGGTCCCCGTGTACCATTCTGATGACCTCCTCTGCTGGTGGCCATGGTAAGATCAAGTGCAGGTACTACACTTTGATCTTAGCCAAAATCAGTGACATGGCCGTTGCTTCTTTTAAATGTATTTATTCACAATGGCGTAATGTGTACGAAGAAGACGGGGGTAATCAGCAATGATTTTTGTATGAAGTGAGAGATAAACAATGAAACATTATAAGATGTATGAAAAAAGACGGGGATAATCAGCACTGGCCTGGCTCCGTGGCAAAGTGGTTACGGACGCGGTTCGTAATTCCGCTTACCTGCGTTCGAAACACGGCTGCAGATTTGGCAGCAGACCGTGTAGCGCTGGGTTTTAACGTGATGGTATGGGAGCCGGTATTTCAGAAAGCAATGGCAAATTACTGAACGTAAGCTTGCCAAGACATCAACAACAGCAGTGCTGATCTTGACAGCGATGTCCTGTAAATAGGATATGCAACCCCCCCCCCCCCCCCCAAAAAAAAAAAAAAAAAACAGCATTGATATCTGCATGAAGTGACAGATAAATAATGATACAGTTCATTATAAATATTCAACAAGCAATGACAGACATTATTCTAACAGAATTATTGAAACCCAGTGCTCAAGAACTAGAACAACAATATTAGTGAAATGTGTTACAAAAAGAAACGGGCAACAATTGGACGCAATCATTGATTTAGACAACATACCCACTGGTAAATAGAGATACCTGGGAACGAATCTGTCTAGAGTGAGCAAACTGAACACGAATGCGTGACGAATGTTAACACACTGACCTTAGAGTGCATAACTAGGTGTAAAATATTTACCTGGAAGGAGTAACGCACAAGAAGATCTTCATATGTGATCATTTTTTTAATCATTTCATCATGTTTTACTTAATCAAATACCGTGGTATAATGAAAACTTTAATAGTGTTATATACATTACAATAACCAAGCCATTGTCTTGTAACGTGTCAATATTGTTGTTATGGATGTCCAGAATGTTAAGCACGTGACATCACGGTGCGGACGAAAACGGTGACGTCACAAGGACAGGTTAAATATGACCACCCCACTTTTGACATGCACCAAAGAGGAGCAGCGTTCTGTTATCCGTTTATTATTATTATTATTATTATTATTATTATTATTATTATTATTATTATTATTATTATTATTATTATTTAAATCAGTGAAGGGGTGACTTGCATTGAACGCAGTGGTGACTACACCGAAAAATTATACATTTGTTGTATACTATTTCAGAATATATTCATCCCCCCCCCCCCCCCAAAAAAAAAAAAGAAACATGTAAGGGTTTAATTTGAAACACCCTGGCATATCTGCCTGCGACTTTCTTGATTTCTCTAAGAGAAATAACCCTGCTAATTTGACAGCACAAAAACGAAAATGAAAAGTTATGTCCCCCTTTAAAACACGCAACGTTAGATGTTCGCTTTAGCATACAGGCGTCCGCGTTTGCGCAGTGGATAGCACTACTGTCTGCCGACCCAGTGGTTATGGGTTGAAATTCACATCCAGGCTGATATGTTTATTTTTAATTGACCTGGACTTCCAGGTCGATCCAGTCCAAAATTTACACCTGATAATTTTCAGAATGTCCTGGGAAATGTCTTGGAAGAAATGGCGACCGGGAAGAAAACTGGTCAGCTAGCCTCATATATTGTGACCTAGATTATGTAAAAGAGTAACACACACCATCGAAATATCTGCTATGGGACCACTTTTTAACAGCAGCACAAGACGTGATCACGTTCATAGCTTTGGGAATTAAATAGCGTAAGAAGGGGACGGTTCATTGTATCAATGACTAACTAAATAGAATTAAATAACCAAAGAAAGGGACCGCTCATTGTATTCATGATTAAATATAGGGTGTGTTTTTAATGACTGTACAGTGTTTGAAAATATTGCCGGTCTAAGTTTTGTATTTACCTATTATGTTGCATGAACATTACAGAGGGTGAATACAAAAGATGGACGGCAATATTTTCAAACACTAAACAGTCATTAACTCCCCCGATGGTGTTTCCACCTTGTCGTGGTGGGGGGGGGGGGAAAGGGGGGGGCTTGAGTTTCTCAATGACCCTGAGAGCTATGCCAGCGGTAGCGTAGCTACGAGCAGGGCCTCCCAAGCCGGACAGGTCAAAGGGTAGAGAACAGACAAAGAGAAACACCCTGGTCCTCCAGGTTGGGGGTTGAAGCGTGGGGTTAACATCCCCACCTTTGTAAAAACCATTTTTGTTACGAAACAAATACATGAGCCTCGAATTCGGACTGACTTATCTGGACAACGACCTTGGATATAACAGCAATTCAAGAAATAAGGTGGCCAGGAGAGGGTACTTTAGAGCAAAATGGAATGATTATAATATATGGAGGAAACACCCAAAATAAACATGAATTAGGAACAGGATTTGTCATCAAAAAAGAGTTATAGGGGAACGTTTTAAACTTGAAAGCTTTTAATGACAGGATTAGTAAATTACGAATAAAAGGTAAATGGAAAAATATAACGATGATTAATGTACATGCACCTACTGAACAGAAAGAAGATGACATTAAAGAAGACTTTTATAATGATCTGGAAGATATCATAGAAGAAACCCCCAAACAGGGCATCCTGATTGTGCTGGGAGACTTCAATGCAAAAATAGATAGAGAGCAAACTAATAAAAAAAGTGGCCGGTATGGAAAGCCTACATACAACTTCAAATGATAATGGATGGAGAGTCATCAACCTGGCAGAAGCCAAAGGACTGCAGATTAGCAGTACCAGACTACAAAGAAAGAATATACACAAACAAACATGGAAATCATGTGACAAGAGAACCTATAATCAAATAGATCACATTTTAATTAACAACAGAAATGCATCAAACATACAGCAAGTTAGAAGTTATAGAGGAGCTGAGTGCCACAGTGACCACTTCCTCGTTGGAGCAAAATTTAAAATAAAACTTAAGAGAGCTTTCTATACTAAATTACAAAGATTACACCCAACATATAACAGAGAAAAACTACAAAATATTACAGTCAAAGAGAAATTTAAAGATGAAATAAAATGTAAACTTGAAACTCTGCAAAACCCTTTGGAGGAAAGCGTTGACCAAACTTGGTTGAACATCAAGAATACAATTCAATCTACAGCAGAAGAATGTCTCGGTGTGTTAACCACGCATAGAAAGAACAGATGGTTCAATCAAAAATGTGAAGAAGCAGTCATTAGGAAAAAGAATGCCAGATATTTATGGTTAAATGACATCAACAACATCCAAAAGGAAGAGCATTATCGAAATGAATGTAAAGAGGCTAAAAAAATAGTCCGACAGAAGAAGCGAGAATATATGAGTAATATAATCAAAGATATGGAAACTAATCACCAGAAAAATGAATCCAGAAAGTTTTTTTTTAAAGAACTGAAGTCAATGAAACGAGGGCACCAACAAAACACATATGGTTTAAAAGACAAAAATGGGAATATGATAAATACCAATGGGGAAATGTGCAACACATGGAAAGAATATTTTATTGAATTACTAAATTGTGAAGCTCCAAATAACACTTTCCCACAGGAAGAGGTTCTAACATGTGAACCACGAATTGAAGAACCTGCATTTGAAGAAATCCTATAAGTAATCACACGACTTAAAAACAATAAGGCAACTGGGACTGATGGAATTGCTGCTGAATTTATAAAGGCAGGTGGCCATGCATTACATCTAAAGCTATACGAACTAATAATAAAAATCTGGAGGACATAAGAAGCTGGAAAGAGTCATTATTTATACCTATCTTTAAGAAAGGAGACAAGTTCCAATGTGAAAATTATACAGGAATATCACTACTGTCCACGAGCTATAAGATACTATCCGCAGTATTACTAAATAGACTAAAACCATATTCAGAAGACATATTAGGTGACTACCAGGCGGGTTTTAGACAAAACAGATCAACAATAGATCAGATATTTATCTTACGACAAATAGCCGAGAAAAATTGGGAATATAAAAGAGATCTCCATAACATTTTTGTGGATTCTAAAAAGGCTTATGATAGTGTCCATAGGAATAGTCTATGGAATGCTATGCAGGAATTTGTAATACCAAGGAAGTTAATCAACATGACCAGACTATGCATGGAAGATACTTATAATATAGTAACATATAAAGGCAGGAAATCAGACCCTTTCCAAATAACATCTGGCTTGAAACAAGGTGATGCACTATAGCCGCTACTCTTCAATCTGGCTCTAGAGAAAGTTGTAAGGAAGGTAAAGGAGGAATGTGATATTGGAGGAACATCTAAACTGCTTGGTTATGCAGATGATATAGATATTATAGGGCAAAGTGAACAAAAGACATTGGAAATATTGACTCACTTAAAGGAAAAAGCCCAACAGATGGGGCTGGTTATCAACCAAGATAAGACAGAATATATGGTAATTTCAAGAGACGGAATGGCTAAAAACTCTGGCCACATACAAATAGATAATATGACCATTAAAAGAACGGAAACATACAAATACCTGGGTACAATCTTCAACTGCTCCAACATCATAAGGGAAGAAATACAAACTAGAATCAACTCTGGAAATAAGATATACTATGCACTACAACATCTACTAAAATCAAATGCGCTATCTCGTAACACCAAAATCACAATATACAAAACACTGATCAGACCAGTTGTGCTGTATGGATCTGAAACCTGGAGTACAACGAAAGGAGACGAAGCCTTGCTACAAACCTTTGAGAACAAAATTTTAAGACGCATCTTTGGACCCATTAGGGATACACAAAGTGGAGAGTGGAAAAGAAGAAGTAACAAAGACATTTATGATCTGTTTAAGTCCCCGCTAATCACTGGTATCATGAAGGCTAATAGACTACAATGGCTGGGGCATATAGAAAGAATGGAAGATAATAGGGAAACAAAACTCGCTTACACTCAGGAAATAAATGACCGTAGACCCCGAGGTAGACCAAGAAGACGGTGGAGAGATAATGCATATACAGATCTACAAGCACTTGGAATCAACGACTGGCAAGAGAAGGTCCACCAGAGAGACGAATGGAGACGGATTGTATCTGCAGCAAAGAACCTAAATGGCTCGGAACGCTGAAGAAGAAGAAGAAGAAACAGTCATTAAAAATACACCCTAAAGAATTAAATAACGTAAGAATGGGACAGCTCATTGTATCCATAGCTAAACTGAACCATTTCTACGACTAAACAGCATACGAGAAGAGGGGTGAATTGTGCATATTCTCCAAGACTAAATATAAGATGGGGAAAGATCCCTACTTACTATTATTATGAAACAGTACACCAGGAAGAAAATCCACATTTCCTCATAACTAAACAGTGGACAAGTGGGGCTGATACATATTTCTTTATGAAGAAACATTGGTCAAGTGAGGCTGATACATATTTCTTTATGAATAAACATTGGCCAAGTGAGGCTGATACATATTTCTTTATGAATAAACATTGGTCAAATGAGGCTGATACATATTTCTTTATGAATAAACATTGGTCAAGTGAGGCTGATACATATTTCTTTATGAATAAACATTGGTCAAGTGAGTCTGATACATATTTCTTTATGAATAAACATTGGTCAAGTGAGGCTGATACATATTTCTTTATGAATAAACATTGGTCAAGTGAGGCTGATACATATTTCTTTATGAATAACATTTGCAAGTGAGGCTGATACATATTTCTTTATGACAAAACAGTGGACAAGTGAGGCTGATATATATTTGTTCATGAATAAACAGTGGACAAGTGAGGCTGATACATAGGTCCTCATGACTAAACAATGGATAAGTGAGGCTGATATATATTTCTTCAAGAAGAAACAGTGGCCCGTGGAAGCTGATATTTCTTCATGTATAAACAGTAGACAAAGTGCGGATGATACATATGTCCTCATGACTAAACAGTGCATATGTGAGGCTGATACATATTTCTGCATAAACAAACAGTGGATATTTGAGGCTGATACATATTTATTCATGAATAATAAGTGGGCACGTGAGGCTGATACATATTTCTTCATGATTTAACAGTGGACACGTGAGGCTGATACATATTTCTTCATGACTAAACAGTGGCCAATGGAAGCTGATACATATGTCCTCATATTTAAACAGTTGAGAAGTGAGGCTGATACAGATTTCACCATGACTCAACAATGGAAAAAGGAAGGTTTATACATATTTCCTCATGTTCATCATCATCATCATCATCATCATCATCATCATCATCATTATCATCATAAGCCCTTTACAGAACGCCGTTCATAACATAATCAGGTGAAAAGATGAGCCATCCATTGCCAGTTCACGTGTCTCATATATTTCCATGCTCAATGTGCCTTGTCTCCATCTTGGTGCTCGCACGATTCCTGCCATTCCTCCCAGAAGACATACCTTCTACCACCATTCTGTCTACCTCCCTGTGACATCTACATCAGTTTTCCACGGGGACGTGGTGCTGTATATAAACCATTCTTCATCGATGTTCAGATCCTGTTGAATCTGAATAATGAATTTTGAATAATGAAGACAAAAACCATAGATTGCAGCATTTTTGGTCTGGTATATTTCGCTGCATCTCGTCAGATAAATACTGCAGAAATCACATAGCAAAATCTATAGCAGTGGTTCTCAACCGGTGGGGAATATTATGGTTTTCGGGAGGGGGGTGGGGGGGGGGGGGGCGGGGAGGAGAAAATTATTTCAAGATTGCGTTAATACACGAACCGATTACTTGATATTTTTTTCCCCTCCTTAATTCACAGTTCTGTACTTCTCGCTCTGCTGAAATTCGTTTTATAACGTAAGTAGTCCCGCGAATCACATTTTATGTAGACGTCTAGACTTGTTCTAGTGTGTATTATTAAATTTAGCTTCCACATTTACGTATGCTGTGTAAGGGCGGGGGGGGGGATTTATAGGGAATGAATACGAAAAGGGGGGGGGGGGTGACATTCTGAACATATGGTGAAGGGGTGCAATGCCAAAAAGGTTGAGAACCACTGATCTAAAGCAGTGAGATAAATCCTTCAAGCTAAAATATATAGACATAATCAGACAGTAATTTACATTGTCCACCACAGTAATTTTAAACTGACTATCATGTCATTTTATTTGTAGAAAAATACTAGTATTTTTTTTTTAATGTAGTAAAAACTCTCAGTAATTGATTATGGATTAGGTCTGCTCACTGTCTCAGAGAGTCAGCTGGTGAAGTTAGAGCGCATACAGAACGAAGCTATGCGGGTAATAGTGTGTATGCGTTACATCCTTGGTCTGCTGACTGTTGCTGGTAGGCTCAAGGTGATGCAGGCGAAGGCATACCTCAGAGTAGCTTCAGACACAGACCACCACCCACTGCATGAGGCGCTGGACGCAGTTAAGGGTCAGCGACTGATAAGAGGGAAATCATGGATGGCTCAGGCGGAGGATACGATCAGACAGGTGTGCCCCTTGGAGAACATTAGGCGTGGAGAGGAGTGGGTCAGAGTGCCAGCGGAGCAGTCAGACTTGTGCAGAGTTATAATCACATTAAGCTGGGAGTGCAGGGAGTGGCCAGCAGGGGCCACGGAAGTGGAAATCCAGCAACTAATTCAGGACAATGCTCACTCGAGTGATGTGATTATCTACACAGATGGTTCGGTGTCAAGAGGTGAGAGAAGTAGCTGGGGGTTCATAGCCAAAGCTAATGGTCGATGTTTGGGGCAGGAGAGCCTGGCATATGATACCACAACATCCAGCTTAAGAATGGAAGTGTAGGCAGTCACTGCGGCTCTCGTCTGGATGGGGAATACGACACGCACACACGCACACACACATACACACACACACACACACACACACACACACACACACATCGTGATTGTAACTGACTCAGAAAGCATGCTGACGAGGGTGCGGAGTGGCTTGCTTCGCTTCTGAGGTCACGGGTGACAAGCATCGCCTGGATCTTTTCTCCGGGGCATGCTGGTGTGCTGGGAAAAGAACAGGCGGACAGATTGGCTGGCTCTGCAGAACTTGGTGGAGTATTGATACATGACAAGGCAGACGTGGTTGCGGCCTTGTGGGAGCACGTGCACACCTCGGAGGAGCAAATGGATTACCATGGTCTGGCAAGAATGAGACAACGAGGAGTGACGAAGGGATCTGGCCGACGCTCAACGCTCAGAGGAAAGGCAAGACGGACTTATAATCAGATTGCTACTGGTACTATTAGTGTTGGAACTCTTCGCTGGCTGCTGAGGATGGGGACGGAGCACTTATGGGAATGCCCCGAATGCTGTGATTTCGATTCCTAAATCAATCAATCAATCAATCATTTTATTTGTAATCTGCAGGACGCACCCGACAAGATGGAGGTAAATAGCCCAGGGAATAAGCTGTGTTTTCGTTAATCTGATTCACTGCGGGAAAACATTGTTCTGTATATTTCTTGTGTCTTAGTCCACGATATTCTCATTTTTTTTCTGTAAGATGTAAGTTCAACAGCTGCGGTGTTTTTCTTTTGTAATTTCAAAATGGTCCAAAACTCACATAAGGACAAGTGACGCAAATTTAGTTTAGTTTAGTTTAGTTTAGTCGACGGATCAACATCACGGCACACGGGTGTAACCCTTAAGTGCTACGTTCTACTCCTAACTAACTCAAGGGGGGCTGCGTGGTCTCGAGGTATGGTGTCCTCCTCGAGTGCTGGAGGTCCCGGTTTCAAGCCCCGGCAAGGACCGGGATTTATTTCACGTGGACTTCTAGTAATAAAATTTCCCCTGATCTCTGGGTAGTGAGATCGGACGCCCGTATGTATTGGTGCGCACGTAACAAAATCCCTTGGCAGTTGGAAATCGAAAAAGAGTAGCCTAACGGCGCTGCCCGTCACAATTTCGAGTTAAAAATCTACCTAAAGTATTTCAGGATCCTCGCCGGTGCTACGGACTTCGTGCACTGAGTTGAGTTTCTCCGGACTCAGGTTTGAGTTAGGAGGAAAACGGAGCACTTATGGGTTACACCCGTGTGCCGTGATGTTGATCCATCATCGACTAAACTAGACTAAACTATCTACTCTTTTTTTTTTTTATTTCTTATTTCCAAGGGATTTTTTACGTGCGTGATACACAATACACGTTTTCGTGGCCGACCACTTGCTCTGTTTCCATCTGGTCTGTACAACATTGCTTATTGTCGTATGCTGTTGAATGGTAACCTACTTGCATGGCCAAACCATTTGACTTGCTGCTTTCTAATAAAATCTAGTGCTGCTACAACCCCCACTTTAGTCCTGATTTCTTCATTTCTGAAGAGATAAGATCAGTTCTGGAACATCCACCTTACAGTCCCTAGCGATTTCGACCTTTTTGGTCCACTGAAAACCCTCTTTTGCGGGAGACATTTCGCGAATGACGCCGAAGTTGAATGTGAAGTAACAACGTGGTTTAGAAAACAGAGTACGCAGTTCTATGCAGCCAGTTTGGGAAGATTGATAAAACGATAGGATAAGTGCATCAATGTTGGTGGAAATTATGTTGAGATATACAGGGACAGTGTATGTATAAAAATAAACTGGTTTCAAGTTGTTATCATATTTAGTTATTTTTCTACAGCCATTTGTGACTTATTTATCGACTTCCCCTCGTAGAAACAATGGAAGAGAGGAAAATTAGACTGATGGGAATAGCGGGCACCAGAATAAAGGGGAAAGGATGCAAGGAGATCCACCACAGTTACACGTTTGTCTACTCTGGAGTGGAACAGCAAGAAAGGACAAGACACTGTGTGGGAATAGTCATTGAACCACGGCTAGCAAGCGGAATACTAGAAATGAAATATATATCAGAAAGAATCATTACAATGAGAATAAAAGAGCAAACAATTACAACATATGTACAAATATAAGCACCATGTAATACAAACAATAATGAGCAGGAATGCGAGGAATTCTGCTAAGACAACCATGACGTGCTAAATAAAATAGGTAAGCAGGGCAACATCATAGTTACGGGAGACTTGAATGTAAAACTAGGACATAACCGAGCGAGCATTGAAAAACATCTTGTAGCATTTGGAGACGAACATAATGAAAGAAATGATAGCGGAAGTAGACTGATAGAGTTATGTAGCCAACACGACCTCTATATAACGAACATATTCTATAAACACAACGACTCACAAATATACACCTGGTATAAATGGAACGATCTGGATACTAAAAGCTAAACTGATTTTATATTAACAAGAAATAGCAGAAAGAGAAATATATTAGATGCAAGGGCAGTGCCAACCTTAAGTATAAACACAGACCACAAAGCAGTCGTTGCCACAATAAGAACCATCAGTAGAAGAAAGCAAAGACCAGGAAAATACATGCCTTGCTAATCAGTAAACTTTAAAAAAAACAAAACAAAGACGAGACAGTGAGGTAAAATTATGAGAATGAACTAACTGAAATCTTTGTAAAATTACAAATAGAAACACAAACAGTGGAAGAAGAATGGGAGATGTTCAAATCAAGCATTTTAAATACTGCAAAAATAACACGTGGAACCACGAAAAAACGCAAAACACGAATAAGGAAAATAATAAGTTGGTGGAACGCAGAGGTAAAGAAAGCTGTAAAATACAAAAAGGAAAAATATAAAAAGTGGCTGAAGAGCAAGCAGGAGCGTGATTACATAGAATATAGAATAGCGAGAAGACATCTGAATTGAATAGTAAAGAGAGAAAAACAAAAAGACCGGGAGGAGTATGGAGAAACCCTAAATAAGAACTACAAGGAGATGCGTTGTAATGCTTATTGTTCTTTTGTTGTCAAAGATTTGCTTCATAAGAGATGTTGAATGAAAGAATGTATGAGAGGAAATAGAAAAGAAGGGCAAAATGTCAGACGGGCCTGCGTGCCCAATTCTAAACCCTTTGAAAATAAAGATTTTCGTTCGTTCGTTCGTTCTATAAACCTTTGACCCAACTGAAATAATTAACTTCGAAAATGGAGAACCAATAAATGATCGAAAACAAATCCTAATAAGATGGAAGCAGTACTTCGAACAACTCAACATCCCATCAGATGTCACAGGAATTCAAGAAAGCGACACAGATGCCATCTAAGAACTAGAACCAGACATACTGAAAGAAGAAATTATAGAAGCCGTCAGATTAGCCCCATTGAACAAATCAATGGGACAAGATGAAATACCAAATGAACTAATTAAAGCAGCAAGAGAAGTAGAAACAGCATGGTTTCATAGACTATTCAACCATGTTTAGGTAGAACAACAGACATCACGAGACTGGAGAAAGGCCATAATTATCCCAATTTGGAAAAACAAAGGCAACAAAAGAGACTGCACACAATATAGAGGCATTTTCCTCTTGAGTCATACTGGGAAAATAATTTGCAAAGTTCTTGAGAAATGATTACGAACTACTATAGAACCCCAGTTAAGCGAAACACAACTTGGATTTAGGAAAAACAAAGGATGCACATATCCCATTTTTGTTTTTAGACAACTTATAGAAACATCAATCGAATTCAATGAAACACTCTAATTAGCCTCACTCTCTCTCTCTCTCTCTCTCTCTCTCTCTCTCTCTCTCTCTCTCTCTCTCTCTCTCACGCTCACTCACTCATTCTCACCCTCTCTCTCACCCCCTCTCTCTCTCTCTCTCTCTCTCTCTCTCTTCACTGTTTCATACGCTCTCTGTCTTTCTCATTCCTTCTCACTCTCTTATTCACTCTCAATAACACTTTGTCTCTCTCTCTCTCTCTCTCTCTCTCTCTCTCTCTCTCTCTCTCTCTCTCTCTCATCTCTCAATTATTCTCACACTCTCATACCCGGACTCTTCCTTTCACTTTCTCATACCACCCCCCCACCACCACACACACACACTCTCTCTCTCTCACACTCCCACTTAATCTCCCTCTCACTCACTTATACTATCTCTGCCTCTTTCACTCTCTCATACCCTCTCTGTCTCTCTCTGTCTGTTTCTCTCTCTCTCTCTCTCTCTCTCTCTCTCTCTCTCTCTCTCTCTCTCTCTCCCGTATTTTTCCCCCAAGTAATTAGTGTACAGAATTGTACTCGCTATATGATCAGTAATTATGCTGGAAATGACCGAACCCGAATGACCAGGTGGTAGGCTAATCACCACCATATGCACACAACAACAACAACAACAATAACAACAACGACAACAACAACAACAACGACAACGACAACAACAACAACAACAACGAAACAATACAAATGAATACTTTCCTGAACGGTGCCGAATCTTGGAAACATTCGTCGATCTTCTCTGTTATATTTTGTGTTTTTATTCGGACACTTATACACTAGCAGTTAAGAAATTAGGGAGAAAAATGTTATGTAGGCAAAGTTCTGATAGGGCAAGCCATTCGATGATGGTGATGATGATGATAATACTGATTATGATAATGATGATGAAGATGATGATGATGATGATGATGATGATGATGATGATGATGATGATGATGAAGATGATGATGGTGATAAAGATGAAGATGATGAACATGATGATGTTAGTGATGATGACAATGATGATAATGAAGATGATGTTAATGGTGATGAAGAAGAAGATGATAATAGCGATGATGATGATGAAGATGCTGATGATAATGATGGTGATGAGGGTGGCCAACATTAGATCTGGACACAGTTGGGATAATCTGCAGTTTGAGTATGTAACCAGATTACAGTGTTGACAGGCCACTTAAATTTCATTTAGTTACAACTGCTTGTTCCAGATGTTTGTTTCGTTTCCTGACCCTACTGTTTTGTTTCCTGTTTCGTTTCGTTTCTGAGGCTTCCGATTTGATTTTGACACATGTTCATTTCTACCATCACGTATCATCTGATGTCTCACACGCTCAGTGCCGACCTATCTGTAATAATGTTCTCCTTTGTCTTTATTCCATTCCAGATCTGTACCGTCCACGCAGCTCGATATACCCCCACCTATTTCCAAGAAGTAATGCCAATGCCTGTATCAACCATGTCTCGCTTATACAGAGATTTATTCACGATAGTAGAGGCCGACCCCGAGATCTTTTACCCATCAGTAATTAACTACACACACCAAAAAAAGATGTTCTTTGGTATTCTATCATCGGTCAATCCTCCTATGTTCTAATGTCCTGAATCCCAATGTTCTATTCATCAACGTCTACAAAGACTGAACAGAAGAACAAACCGTCACAGAGCTATATCTTTCCAATACTTCGGTATTTGTGATATTATTTTACCGCTTAACAGATTCAGTGCCAAACAAATAAGTAGGTCTGGACCAAACATGGCGCACAATCAAATGAACAAGCATTATAATGTAAATTTCCGTTCACTGAGCATTAAAATTGCGGAAGATACCGCGAAACGAAACAAATAACACGGTGACACTTGTATGGCGAAACATTGTCCTGTCCAAATGGAAGGACACATTTGGCGATATATTAGTTAATACCAAGTATTCTTCGCAGACATCGCATATGTAAGCTGTTTAACGGGGGTTTTTTTTTTTGGGGGGGGGGGGGGGGGTGGGAGGGGGGGGGGAGCGTAATACCACCACATCGCCCACCGAGTACTGATTGGTTTTTACAAGCACGGGTGTAGTACTATATTCTCGGAAATGAATAAGTCAGGAGTAAAGTGGGAGTTATAGCACGCTTGATTTTATCAGAAGGCAGCATGTTAAATGGCTTGGCCATGCAAGTAGGTTAACAGCTAACAGTATACCTCAACCAGCAATGATGTGCAGACCAAATGGAAGCAGAAGTAGAGGCCGGCCACGTAAACGATGGATAGAGGGAATACCAGAGTCCATGAGGATCTCGATACATGAAGCCCACAACGGGCACTCTCCAACTGTCTACGCTTCACCTCAACATCGCAAGGTACAAGAAGAATAAGATGAGATGAGATGAGACCATATGCCGAATGCTCCTTGAAGATTGCACAAGAGTCATTTACTTTCTTTACTGACTTTATCTAACCGATTTGTTTCCATCAGTTATGTCCTTTCTATATTGAATTTTTCTAGAACCTTCTTATATTCTATATACTTCAAGTATTTCTTTAGTTTTGTAGCTACTCACCACTAACCCCGTACTTATAGTCATCGCAGTATGTCTCTGTGTACACGGTTTATGTAGACTAACTGACATCTCATGATTAACTTATGAACATCGCATGCGCTCTCTATGTACATGGCTGTATTTAGACTTAACTGATAACTCGGGATTAACCTAGTACCTATGAACATTGCAGTAACTCTCTGTGTGTACACGATTGTATGTAGACACCGACTGATCAGCTCATGATTAACCCATAGCCTATGAACATCTCTCTAGCTCTCTGTGTACATGGTTGTATGTAGACGTCGACTTATTAAGTCATGATTAACTCACAACCTATGAATATCTCTCTAGCTCTCTGTGTACATGGCTGCATGTAGACGTCGACTGATCAACTTATGATTAACCCACAACCTATGAACATCACTCTAGCTCTCTGTATACATGGTTGTATGTAGACATAGACTGATAATTTGTGATTACAGATCGATGTTGAAAATAAACTTTCCACGCGCTAGCCAGCCTGGCAATTGTGGAGTCCACCAGCCAGTGTCGGGTTCCCACACCTTCTCCAATTGCGTTTAATTGAATTTTGGCGCTTCGGCCAAACCAAATTTTCTCCTTGCTTAGCCACCCGACTGCAACTAGTGAAACCATCATCTCAATCAATAATTAAACCGCCAAATTCGTTTCTCTTGGAATGTTAATGAAAACCGAAGCCTTTCTTGGAGCCAATAGGAAGAAAGACTGAAAATCTATGTCTTAGTTGATGAACTGTATGTCTAACGATGTTTTGCATTTCTGCTTTGAGCTAAAACTATATTCTTTCATTAGGTGGCTTGTCCCGTCCAGAACTTTCCCCCATAAGTCTGTCGACATGTCTCTCTATCATAAGTCACATGTCCTGCATCTGTTGCTGTTTTGTGTAAATTATCTACCATATTATGAATCCATCTAGTTGTTTATCCTTCTCTTCTTCTATTTCTGGTTCATCTCCTTCTACACGTAATTTTTTCAGACAATCATGTCTTTATTCTTAGAAGTAGGTATAACGACATAAGTGTCTTTTTCATGTCTCCGAAATATTTTATCGTTCTCAATTTTAATTCAACACAATGTATTTGCTTGGTGAATATACACATTCATTGTTTTGAAACATTGCTGTGAATGTATGGTGACTGTTATTTTAATTGCCTTAACAATTCAATGTCTTTTAACTGATTCACTGCCAAAGGATAATACAGGGTGTATTTTTAATGACTGCGCAGTGTTTGAAAATACTGCCGGTCCAAGTTGTCTATTCACCCTCTGTAAAGTTCATGCAACATAATAGGTAAATATGAAACTTGGACCGGCAATATTTTCAAACATGCACAGTCATTAAAAATACACTCTGTTTATCGCCAAATGTGACCTCCCATTTGGACAGAAGGTGATATATCGCCACACCTCGATCATCGTGTTATTTGTTGTGTTTCGTGTGTCTTTCGATAACCAGTGAATGGAAATTTACATTATAATACTTAGTCATTTAATTGCACACCATGTCTGGTCCAAACCTAATTTTTGCTTGGCACTGAATCATTTAACATTGAATTATTGTTGGATAGATTTAGGTGCTCTCTTTTTCGTCCAGTGAACTTGTAATCCTCTTCTGTAACACTGATATTAATGGGACGTATCTTAGTTTCAGCTGATTTGTTCAATGCTCAGGTTTCACACCCGGGTGTTGCGATAGGAAATATGCATGTTCCTAGCACTACGACTTTTGTGGCTGTGTCTATTCTAATCCATACAGGCTTTAACAGATTCGGTGCCAAAACAAAAAGTAGGTTTGGACTCAACAAAAATGGTTGGCAGAAAATAGTAAGTATCGGTGCGTCACAGTTGTAACTTAAAAGTTGTTAATATGGTAGCAGACATGTTGTATGATAACGAAATAACAATATTTCGGCGATATATATGCCTATAGTAGTAACGGAAAATCCCTTAATACGATTAATCATCCCATGACACTTAAACAGATGCTTTAGTTCGTCCTTGTCATGTTTGTTTTCACATTTGATGGCGCTTCAGCAGTGAGTATGGATATTAGAACTGTTCACTTTCTCTCATTACTTTCATTTACAATATAGTGAGCCTACTGTAGTGTGTGAATAACTGGAAACATCATGTATTCAGTTTGTGGAGACGCGGTGGCGTAGTCGCCAGACACTCCCCTGCCGGCTGGGTGGTTATGGGTTCGATTCGCAAAGGGTCCGCTTGGATCACAATTACTTCATCACGTACACCACACCTATACCATACTCACACCACACTTACATCGCGCTTTGATACACTTATATCACACTTTGATACTCTTACATCACACTTACACCACATTTACATCGCACTTTGATACACTTACATCACACTTACACCACATTTACATCGCACTTTGATACACTTACATCACACGTACACCATACTCACATCTCACTTTGATACACTAACATCACACTTACACCATACTTACATCGCACTTTGATACACTTACATCACACTTACACCATACTCACATCGCACTTTGATACACTTACATCACACTTACACCATACTTACATCGCACTTTGATACACTTACATCACACTTATACCACACTTACATCGCACTTTGATACACTTACATCACACTTACACCACATCTATATCACACCCACACGACACTTACATAATACTTTGATACACTTACATCACACTTACACCATACTTACATCGCACTTTGATACACTTACATCACACGTACACCTTACCTATACCATACTCACACAACACTTACATCGCACTTTGATACACTTACATCACACTTACACCATACTTACATCGCACTTTGATACACTTACATCACACTTACACCTTACCTATACCATACTCACACGACACTTACATCGCACTTTGATACACTTACATCATACTTACACCACATCTATACCACATTCACACCACACTTACATAACACTTACACCTTACCTATACCATACTCACACGACACTTACATCGCATTTTGATACACTTACATCACACTTACACCACATCTATACCACACTCACACCACACTTACATCACACTTTCATACACTTACATCACACTTACACCACATCTATACCATACTCACACCACACTTACATTGCACTTTGATACACTTACATCACACTTACACCACATCTATACCACACTCACACCACACTTACATCACACTTTCATACACTTACATCACACTTACACCACATCTATACCATACTCACACCACACTTACATTGCACTTTGATACACTTACATCACACTTACACCACATCTATACCATACTCACACCACACTTACATCACACTTACACCATACTTACATTGCACTTTGATACACTTACATCACACTTACACCTTACCTAAACCATACTCACACGACACTTACGTCGCACTTTGATACACTTACATCACACTTACACCACATCTATACCACATTCACAGCACACTTACATCACACTTACACCTTACCTATACCATACTCACACGACACTTACATCGCACTTTGATACACTTACATCACACTTACACCACATCTATACCACACTCACACCACACTTACATCACACTTTCATACACTTACATCATTCTTACATCACATCTATACCATACTCACACCACACTTACATTGCACTTTGATACACTTACATCACACTTACACCATACTCACATCGCACTTTGATACACTTACATCACACTTACACCACATTTACATCACACTTTGATACACTTACATCACACTTACACCACATTTACATCGCACTTTGATACACTTACATCACACTTATACCACACTTACATCACACTTACACCACACTCACATCGCACTTACACCACACTCACATCGCACTTTGATACACTTACATCACACTTACACCATACTCACATCGCACGTTGATGCACTTACATCACACTTACACCACACTCACATCGCACTTTGATACACTTACATCACACTTATACCACACTTACATTGCACTTATACCACACTTACATCGCACTTTCATACACTTACTTCACATTTACACCACATCTATACCACACCCACACGACACTTACATCACACTTTGATACACTTACATCACACTTACACCATACTTACATCGCACTTTGATACACTTACATCACACTTACACTTTACCTATACCATACTCACACGACACTTACATCGCACTTTGATACACTTACATCATACTTACGCCACATCTATACCACATTCACACCACACTTACATCACACTTACACCTTACCTATACCATTCTCACACGACACTTACATCGCACTTTGATACACTTACATCACACTTACACCACATCTATACCACACTCACACCACACTTATAGCACACTTTCATACACTTACATCACACTTACACCACATCTATACCATACTCACACCACACTTACATTGCACTTTGATACACTTACATCACACTTACACCACATATATACCACACTCATACCACACTTACATCACATTTTTATACACTTACACCACATCTATACCACACTCACACCACACTTACATCACACTTTCATACACTTACATCACACTTACACCACATCTATACAACACTCACACCACACTTACATCGCACTTTGATACACTTACATCACACTTACAAGACACTTACATCAAACTAATATCACACTTACAGCTCACTTACATCACACCTATACCACGACAAGTCAAAGGCTTGCGAACGCGGTTCGTGAGCCGCTTACCAGGCGTTTGAAACGCAGCCGTGACTGATTTGTGCAGCTGACTGTGTCGCGTTGTGTTATAAAGTGTTGGTATGGGAGCCGGTCGTTCAGAAAGCAATGGCAAACTACTGAACGTAAAAACTTTCCTAGTACATCAACAGCAGCTGAAAAATGCTGGTGTTGACTGCAACGTCATGCAAGGGATATGTAACATTAAAAACAATACCACAATTACACCGCGCCCGTTACTTATGGGATACGTGAGCCGGCCGCTCAGAAAGCAATGGCAAAGTACTGAGCGTAATCTTGCCAAGAAATCAACAACAGCGGTAAAATGCTGGTGTTGACAGCGATGTCCTGTAATAGGATATGCGGAAAAAAATATAACACTTGCACTACACTTACATTACACTTGCATTATAACAGCACACATGCATTACACTTACACTACACTTACCCCATACTTACATCACAGTTACACCACAATTACACTATAATTACACCACACTTACTTAACTCTTACTCAATATTTACATTACACTTACCTCTCACATTACACTTACACCACACGTACACCACACCTACCCACACTTACATCACACTTATATTACACTTACACCACACATACGCCACAATTACATCACACTTACACCACACTTACATCAAAGTTACACCACAATTACACTATAATTACACCACACTTGCATAATACTTATACCTACACCACACTTACCAAACTCTTACACAATATTTACAATACACTTAATCTCACTTACACCATCACACTTATATCAAACTTAAATTTCACTTTTATCTAACTTACATCACACTTACATGAAACTTACGTCACACTTACACCTCATTTACATCACATTTACATCACAATTGCAGCACACTTATACCACACTTACATCACACTAACATAATCCTTATACCACATTAACATTTTACTTACATCTTACTTACATCACACTTACACAACACTTACACCACACTTGCATCACACTTTCACCACACTTACGTCAATCATACATCACATTTATACCACACGTATACTTACAAGGTACTGACATAACTCTTACACAACATTTACATTACATTTATATCTGACTTACATCACACTTACATCTCACATTCACCACACATATCAAACTTCTTCACACTTACATCTAATTTAAATCACACTTAGATCACACCTACACTACACTAATATCACACTTACACCACACTTACATCACACTTACACACACTAACACCACACTTACGCCACACCTACATCGCACTTATATCTCACTTAGACCACACATATCAAACTTAAATCTTACGTATATCTCACTTACATCACACTGACACCACACTTATATTAAACTTACTACACAATTACATCTCATTTACATTACACTTACACCACACTTACAGAACTCTTACACCACATTTACATCACACTTACATTACACTTATACTTAAATCACACTAACTTAATTCTTGCACAATATTTACATTACACTAATATCTTATTTACATCACACTTACATCTCATTTACACCACACTTACATCGAACTTAAATTTTACGTATATGACACTTACATCACACTTATCCCACACTTACATCACACTTTCATAATTCTTACACCACATTTAGAGTATACTTACATCTTACGTTCATCACACTTAAACCACACTTATGCTTCATACTTACACTACACTTGCATCACATTTACGTCACACTTACACCACACTTACATAATACTGTCACCATACCTACATGACACTAAAAGCACACTTACGCCACAGATCACACATATAGCATTATCTCACACATACACCACATTGCCTCATATACACAACAGTGGCATACACAGCACAGAGTACATATGCAGCACTAAACACACATATATCACTGTCTCACACACGCATTACAGACTCACACATACGCCACAAACTCACACTTACACGGACACCACACATTCCCACTTACACCCGACACTCACACAAACACCACAAACTCACATATATGCCACAAACTCACACTTACATCCCACACTTACACAGACACCACGAACTCACACTTACACCCACCACTTACACATACACTACACATTCCCACTTACATATCCACAATCACACGTATACCACAGATTCACATAACATCTTCATCGAAGACACCAAATCCCAAGACACCCATCAAACGTATAGTATGGAAGGACCCAAACCCCGACATCTCACACCACACCTACCACCGCTCTAACACAAAGAACACTTTCTAGGTCCACATTAAAACATACCAAAAGGCCACTTTTATATTCCCTTCACCGTCTTTTTTTCTAGACAGAAACGACAGATCGTTTGCCTGTGAAGAAGCAATTCAACTAGTATGTTCTAGAATTACATTTAAAGCAGTGAGTGCCATTCCCAAGACTAGCAAGCCAGAAATGAGATTAGCAAACAGACCTGTTCGCGGAAATAAGATTAGTCTACGATTCTGTCATTTAGGGACAATTGAGGGGAGACAACATTGCTATGTTCTCTCTACACATTTTTTTTTTAGATAGTTCGTGTGACCAGAGGTTAAAAAAAAATAATTTCCTGAGCTAGTTAGAAAGTAAAATAATTTGGGCGTGGTATTGGTTGCAACATTTAGTTGAGGCGGTTGTTGCACACAGTGAACAACTAGGGTTAGAATTAAATTCAAAACAATGTTTTCCCGTAGTGAATTTGAATAACGAAGACACAAACAATAGATTGCACGATTTATTGCCTGGCATATTTCGCTGCATCTCGTCAGGTACATACTGCAGAAATCACACAACTTACGTGAATTAACTAGATAAATCCTTCAAGTTGAAATATACACATATTCGCACAGTAATGTCACTTATCTACCACGGTAATTTTAAGCTGACTAACATGTCTTTCTGTTTACACAATTCTGGCTTGCGTTGATAGATCATAATTGCTTCTGCAAATTTTAACAAGCGAGTATTTTGTGTGTTAAACAACACGCGAAAGGCAGTGTTTCTGTCCACCATATGGCCACTGTCGACGATGTGCCTACCAATTGAAGACGCCGGGAGCTTCCGGTGTGTCGGCCCCACGAGGCTAGCAACTCCTGTGTGTTGTATCTTGTTGACCCATTGAGGTATGTGTTCTACATGTGAATTGGTAAATACAATCGTTTGTGGCGTACATAGGAACAGGCTCTTTGACTGCTGGTGTAGGAATCGGTACGGTTTTAAATCTAATGACTGGAGTTGCCGCACAGAATGTTCGGCCTACAGCTGTAGTAAGCCGGTCTTGTAGACGTTGCATTACGTCATCCCCTCGAAAGGTTAGCTGGATGAATACCTTGAGTTTAGGGACTGTAGTTACGTCTGCTTTGGGTTTGGGCTGTTGGCAGTGGCGCTTTATAAATCCTGTGGAGTACCCATTAAGGTTTAAGACATTCTTCAGAGTTTCAAATTCCTCTGTCAGTGTGTCCTGGGTGCATATCTTTCTAGCACGGCCAAACAAGGTCCGTACTAAGCCCCGTTTGTACTGGACAGGTGTGAAGCTCTGAAAATTTAGGTATTGGCCAGTCCATGTTCCTTTGCGATACACCGATCTTTGAATTGTGCCGTCTGCTCTACGTCTCATTAGAATATCTAGGAACGGCAACGCTTCGTTGTGTTCGTGTTCCATAGATAGAGAGATGATTTTATGCGTCTTGCTCATTGTGGCCTGAAACGATGTTGCTTGTAGCTCGTCTGTGGTGATAATTAGTATATCGTCCACATAACGACGGTAAAAGGCCAAGTTGTTGATGTCTGAGGATCTCTTTTCTTCTAAATGTGCCATGAAGATGTCCGCTAGAATAGGACCAAGAGGACTCCCCATGGCCACTCCGTCAATTTGGCGGTATGACTTAGTTAGAAAATTGAATTGTATGTTAGCGGTACAAAGTAGTAGTAGCCTCTCCAGAATAGGTGTTGGTATGCCTAATTTTAGTTGTTTGTCTTCAATGCGTTCCCTTAGTTAGTTAGTTAGTTAGTCGACAGATCATCCTCATTGCACATCGAACCATTCAGTCCATAAGTGCTCGGATCCCCTCCTCAGCATATCCCGCAACGTGTAGCGGCTAACGACGCCAGTTCTGTGTTGGTTTATAAATCTTCTTTGGCTTCCTGCGTAGTGTTCTTGTTTGGCCACCCCTCTTTTAATTTGCTGCTCTCGCAGTCTGGCCATTGTTGTAGATTCACAGTCATCACTTGGTTCTCGCAAAAGTCTTACTTCTCGTAGAGCATTCAGAATGTCGGCCTGGTCCATGGCGCGTCCGCCCTCCACAGTAGCCTCACCTGCGAGCTTGTCAGCCCGCTCATTTCCTTGTACTCCCGCATGCCCTGGCACGAAGATGAAACTAATCTTTGCCAGTCGAGACCGCTCCAAAGGCAGCAACCATTCTCTTCGGATCGACCCCTCCTCTATCCTCTTGATCATGTTCATTGAGTCGCTAAGGAAACAAGCCCTAGTGAATGTCTGTGTCTCGAGCCATGTTATTGCTTTACTTACTGCCATGACTTCCATGGTCAGGCTACTTGTGGTTTCAGTGAAAGCACCAGAGTCCTCCTTCACAATTCTCCCTCCGGCCCGAGCTGTAAAGGCCCATGAGCTTCTCACATGTCGGACGACCGACCCATCTGTGTAGATGACCGCGTCACCGTCTAGCGAATTCTCGAAAATCAACGCTTGTACTTCAGCCTCAACAGCAGCCGGATTTTCTTGTCTGCATTTTCTATCTAGTTGGATGCAAACTGAAAAGGATGTGCAGAAGTCTGTTGGCACTTGCACCCACTCCTCGCCAGGTTCTAAGTCCTCAAGTGAACACACCTGTTGAAGAATGTCTTCGGCTTGACCCATCCACGACCGTCCTCTTTTTAACCTGCTGCCCTTCACCTTCCTAATTTCACTATGCAGTGGATGTTGTGTGTTTGCGTTAATTATGAGGTAGGCGCGTGCCCTGCAACCTTGTATTCTCTCTTCAATGGTTGGAAAACCAAGAAGGTAGCGCATCGCCCTTCATGCTGTATCTCTTGTACATCCAAGAATAATGCGCATAGCTTCATTCTGTATCCTTTCCATCCTTTCTATCTGCTTATGGCTGAGAGTCAGGATTGCCATTGCATACTCCAAAACAGACATGACCAACCCCTCGTACAGAAGACATAGATGGCGCTGCTCACAGTTTGCTGCCGCCATCGCCCGCATCGCTGCCAAACCCCGCTTGGCCTTTGTTATCACCTGGTCTATGTGCACATTATAAGCAAGGCTTCGATCAAACCGTATCCCCAGGTAATTCATTGCCTGCGTTCTTTCCACCGTCTCTGAACACAGCATAACAATTGGTGTTGGAGTGTTGACAATATGATTATTCAACGAGAACCAAGTCACAGTTGCCTTTGTTGGGTTGACCATTGCCCGAGCTTCATCACACCAAGTACTTATGCGGTTGAGTTCGGTATGTAGTTCCACAGCAACCTCCTCTCTATCCTTCCCCTGACGATACACTAAAACATCATCGGCATATGACAATGTCCTGCCAGGTCCAGTGATCTGCTCACTGGTGATTCTCACTGTGTAGGCGTTGAACAGTACCGGAGATAATGGTGATCCCTGTGGTAGGCCAGGATATATTGTTGTTGGTTCCGAAGTCCAACTGCCACATCTAAAAACTACTTTCCGTTGGAAGAGGGCTGCAGCGATCCAACTAAGGAGGAATGGACTTACGTTTAGTTCGAGAAGCTGAAACATTAAAAAATCCAGTGGTACTCTGTTGTATGCGTCCTCAAGATCAATCGCTGCAGCAACGGTTTCAGTGCCTGAGTGGAAACCTTCATAGACATCCTGGGCAAAGACTGCTGCATTGGTCCAGGTTTCTCTCTTTGGACGGTACCCACCCAGGGTGGGTGGGAAAACACCTTGCCTCTCTAGTTGGCTTGATATTTTCCTGGCAATTACCTTCTCCAGCAGCTTGCCTATTGTATTCTGCATGGTTATAATTCGATATCCCTGAATTTTTTTGTGGTATGCGTTCCCTTATTATTTGCACTGTCTCCTCTAATGGAACGTTAGTGAATAGGGAGGTTATATCCATGGATGCCATGTGTTTGTTATTTATGTCCATAGTATCCAATAATTCCACCAATTTGAAATGTATCTCTGAGTATTTTAGGATCGAAGGACTGTCGTACTGGCTTTAACATTTCGGCCAGTCATCTCGCCATTCGGTGTTGTGCAGAGTTAACCATGGACAGGATAGGTCTTAGCGGGATGCCGGGCTATATTATAATAGAATATATAATAGAATTAAATTGCAAGAAGACACAAATTATGGTCGTCACTAGGAAGGAGGAAATACCACAATGCAATATACAAGTGAATGGGAATATTCTTTAACAAGTGAGTCCGTACAATTATATCGGAATAATTGTACTATCTGATGGGAGATGCCGTGAAGAGAACAAGAATCGCCATGGCGAAGGTAGCCTTTTGCAAGATGAAAAACACACTGGCCAATAAAAAGATATCAATTGCAACGAGAAAAACGGTGTTGAAGTGCTACATTGAACCTGTACTTTTGTATGGATGTCAAGCGTGGACAATGAGTAGACTAGCTGAAAAACATCTGATAGCTGTGGAAAATGCAAAGAATACCATGGGCAGACAGAAAGTCCAATGACCAAGTCCTAAAGAAATAAATGAAAATCGTACAATGATTAGAGAAATTAGGCGTAGACAGTCAACATTTTTGGGACACGTTATGAGGAGTAATACATTTGAGAACTTGGTGACAACTGGCAAGATCGAAGGGAAGAGAACAAGGGGAAGGCAGAGAAGTAAATACCTGGATGGCTTGGACGCGTGGCAGGGTCGAGACAAGACCACAGAGCTGATCCATGACTCTGGTGATCAAGTAAAATGGCGAATCATGACCGCCCACGCTTGTCGGCGTGGCACGTGATGGATGGATGGGATTGGTTGCATACATTATACAATAATATGAAATGACACTATCCATTGCCACTCATCTGGCGCCGGAAGGTCAATTATTCCTCCCCACGACGCTTGAAGGCAAAAGTGGAAGATGTTGATGATGAGGGTGATTATGATTGTTTGCATAAACACGTAGTCAAGCTGATGTTGAGAAATCACTGATCATACTTTAATCTCAGCAATTCTCAATACACATAAACATTTATGCAGTCTGCGTGGTCGCTAAATGCGCCTGCACTTGTACTTCCGTTGCGCTGAAGGGGGATCTTTCCCTAGCCTCGCTAGTTGGACCCTCCGTTAAGAAATCAATGCCACACTATTGAATGTAAATTTACCTGGAAAAAATCTAGGGTTGGTCTCTACGTCCTGCAGCGAATATGCAACATTAAATAAACATTTTTGAAGGAATAAATTAAAACCAAAAGTAAATTACTGAGATCGACTTCAGTTTCTGTTCAATTTATCATCACTGCAATCCCGACACGTGTGTATGTGCTTTAGTCTCCTCCGTTGAATATCCCTCAGGTTAAATTGTTGGGGGCTCTTAACTTCATTCAAATAACACGAGAAATGACTTCACTGGTGTAGATCGACACTCACAGAAGTGAATAAGAGAAGTCCGGATCAGAGGACATGTTAGACCAGTGGTTCTCAACCTTTTTTGGCCCGTTCCCCCCTTCACCATATTTTCAGAACGTCATCCCCTCCCCCCCCCTACCCCCACCCCTCCAACTTTCCAAAATTTCCAGCCTCAAAAGGTGCATTAAAAATAACATACCTATAATAGTGAAAATACTTATTTTCTTCCATAGTTGTACATAACCTTCACATGTAAAGATACATTTTATAGTGTAGTTTTCTACAGTTAATAGCAAATGAATATGCTGATGGATATTAAAACTTAAATAGACGCATTTTTACATTCGCAATATTTTATTAAAACACCACATTAATCATACTACCATAAACAAGCAGTTAAAACGTCAAAGAATTGTAGCTTAACATGCGACACCAGGATGCCAGAAAATTGTGCTTCATCAAACAAAACGCTCATTACAAAACCTGGATATTGTAGATTTGTAATTTAAATGAAAATTGTAATCAATGGGAACACTGTGATTGTTTTTCCCGCAGCAATTCTGAAATACGCGGATGAGTGCTTGAAAGGCCACAACGGAGATGTTGCGTCGTTTAGTTTTAATTTCTAGCAGAGCTGAAAAGCCTGACTCACAAAGATATGTTGACGCAAATGGAAGCAATGCACGGATTGCTGTTTCTGCCACTTTTGGGTATGAACCGCACATTAAAGGCCAAATTTCCGTGATTGTTTTTTTCACTGAACACATCCCTTGCCCCCGAATCATTTTTCAGCTCCAGAAATTCATCTTGACAATCATCAGAAACTTTTTCAACTGATAATTTGAATGGGTTTCGCACCAAATCCAGCTCATCATCACTAAGTTCAGGAAAATATCGCTCAAATTCATTTTCTAGCGCTGTCAAATGCTGCACAATTTCATTTTTTGCAAATTGTGGAAGTACTTGGTCTTTACCATCAACAACGAGAACGGATGACAGCTTCTCAAACATTGCAACATTTGTCATATTGACCTTTCTTTTCCAGTTTTCCAGCTTGCTCATAAAAGCTCTCAAGGCATCCACAAATTGTATGATATTTGTATTCCTTCCTTGCATCTGAAGATTGAGTTTATTCAACTGCTCAAAAATATCAACTAAATTGGCAAGGCTTATGATCTATTCCTCATCATCCAGCCAGGCAAAAAAGTCCATCTTACCCTGAACTTCACAAAATAATTTGAGCTCGTCTCTCAGCTCATATACTCGCGCAGTTACATATCCTCTTGACAGCCATCGAACATTTGTGTGGAAAAGAAGCAAATGGTGGCCTGCATCCATGTCAACGCATAACTCCTTAAAAAGCCGTGAGTTGAGAGCTCCTCCTTTGATAAAATTCACTATCTGAACGGTTTGATCCAAAACCTTCCCCAAAGGAGCTGGAAGTGTTTTGGAGGCCAGTGCTTGACGATGGATCATGCAATGACTGCCTTTCATTTTTGGGGCACGTTTCTTCACACTAACATGAAATCCTGATTTGGTCCCCAACATAGCTGGTGCTCCATCTGTACAGCACCCACACATATTACACCATAAAAGATTTTCTGATTCAAGGAAAGATGAAACCTTTTCCAAAATATCAGAGGCCATGGTAGTTGTTTCAAGAGGAGAACAAAAAAGAAGTTCTTCTTTAAATGATCCTGAATGCACATACCTTGCAAACACTATCAACTGAGAACACGATGCCACATCAGTCGATTCATCAATTTGAATTGAATAGAGCCCAAATGCTGCAGACTTGATCTCTTGCACAACTTGATCCTTGATGTCATTGGCCATATCGCTGATCCTCCTTTGAACAGTGTCGTTTGATAGTGAAACCGCTGCAAGTTTTTTCTCTGATTCATTTCCCAACACAATTTCCACCATCTTGAGACAACAAGGTTTGATCAGTTTCCCCGATTGTATGTGGTTTTTCCTGCTTCGCTATCTCCAGTGCTACGACATAGGAAGCTTCAGTAACCTTTTGGTTTGTTTCTTGGAATGCCCCTGTTAAATCCAGTCTCATCCTTTTGACAGCATTCCCAAGACGTTCAAAATAGGTTTTGTCCTTGTCCTTGTATTGAGGATGAACATTCAACAAATGATTCCTCAACTGTGTCGGTTTAATAGAATCAGTTGACAAACTTTTACTACAAATAACACATTGAGGTCGTTCTTCTCCGTTGATGACGATATTTGTGAATCCATAATTCAAATAAGACAGGTCATACTTTCGTTTCTTGACACTCATCATGGGCTTCAGATTCTATAAATATAAAACGATAAAGTCACGATCAACACACATAAACACCCACAGACGTGTATACACACCCACACGCACATATATACGCACACACACACACACACACACACACACACACACACACACACACACACACACAATTATATTGCATATCCTATTTACAGTATGAACTGATTAAAATGTTGGAAGATATCAACATTGATGGAAAAGATTTAAGAATAATAAAGAATATTTACTGGAACCAAGTAGTAGCAATTAAAATGGGAAATAAAGAGGGTAGTTACAAACAGATAAAGCTAGGAGTACGACAGGGGTGTGTCTTGTCATCAGATCTTTTCTCCCTATATAGCGAAGTAATAATGAGAGAGATCAAAGAGATGGCAGGAATACTAGTTGGATGTTATAATATAAATAATATACGCTATGCAGATGACACAGTATTGGTGGTGGAAAACTCAACAGACCTACAACAATTATTAGACGTTGTAGTAACAGAGAGTGCAAGGAAAGGACTCTCCTTGAATATCAAGAAAACAGTAACAATGGCAATATCAAAGAAAATGGTGACACCAAAATGTGACATAGAAATAGAAGGGAAAATCCTGAACCAAGTGGATAATTTTAGATACCTAGGGGCATTTATAACATCAGATGGAAGATGTACAACAGAGATTATGAGCAGAATAGGGCAGGCAAAAGCCGCATTTCAGAAAATGAAGAGTATCTTATGCAATAAGTCACTATCACTGAATGTAAGAAAGAGAGTGCTGAAATGCTATGTAGAACCAGTTTTGCTGTATGGCAGTGAATCATGGAATGTAAATGAACAAAGTAAGAAGAAATTAGAAGCAACAGAGATGTGGTTCCTGAGACGAATGTTGAGAATTCCTTGGACTGCCAGAGTAACTAACAACGACTGCCTGAAACAGGCTAACGAAACTAGAACATTATATACAACAATAAGACAGAGACAAACAGCTTTCTTTGATTACGTGATGAGAAGAGAGGCATTGGAGAACATCGTGACAACTGGAAAGATCGAGGGGAAGAGAGGCAGAGGCAGACCAAGAGAAATGATGCTGGATGGATTGAGACGGTGGCATGGAGGAATATCAGCAGCAGAGTTGATCCAGAAAACCAAAGACCGAGATCTATGGAGAGCCATGAACGCCTACGCCAGCCGGCACGGCACTTGATGATGATGATTTACAGTACATCGCTGTCAACACCAGCATGTTACTGCTGTTGTTGTTGTCTGGGCAAGTTTTACGTTCAGTAGTTTGTCATTGATTTCTGAACGACCGGCTCTAATACCAACACTTTAAAACCCCAGCACGATGTGGTCTGCTGTTAAATCGGTCACCGCTGGCAAGCCTTTAGGCCACGGAGACGGTGGTATATATATATATATATATATATATATATATATATATATATATATATATATATATATATATATATATATATATATATATATATATATATATATATATCGACGAGTTAACTTGCGTCTTAAAAAGACAGTCTCCTTACAAAAATAATAATTTGAAAAGTTGAGACGTGTAGATTCGTAAACAATGCAGGGATCTCGGTAATCGGTTTCTGTTTTAATGCAATCTTGAAATAATCGGGAAATTTAACATGATGAGTACTCTAAACCTCATTAAAACGGAGAAGCAATAACAAAAAAAACGTTAAGTTACCGCAAATAAAATCTCTGGTAAAATCCATCCATCCAACATGTGCCATGCCGGTAAGCGTGGGCGGTCATGTTCTGCCATCTCACTCGATCACCATAGTCGTGGATCAGCTCCGTGTTTCTGTCTCGACCATGCCACAAGGCCAAGCCATCCAGGTACTTGCTTCTAGGTCTTCCCCTTGGTCTTTTCCCCTCGATCTTACCAGACGTCACCAAGTTCTCCAATCCATTTCTTCTCATAACATGCCCAAAATATTTTGACTGTCTACGTCTAATTTCTCTAATCAATTTACAATCTTCATTTGTTTCTTGAAGAACTTGTTCATTGGTCTTTCTGGCTGTCCATGGTATTCTTTGCATTTTCCTCAGAAACCACATCTCTACAGCCATCAGATGTTTGTCAGCCTGACTGCTCATTGTCCACGCTTCACATCCATATAAAAGTACAGGTTCTATGTAGCATCTCAACACTCTTTTTCTCGTTTCAATTGACATCTTTTTATTGGTCAGTATGTTTTTCATCTTGCTAAAGGCTACTTTTGCCATGGCGATTCTTGTTCTAATCTCTTCAAGGCATCTTCCATCAAATGTTATTACTGTTCCGAGATAATTGTACCTATTCACTTGTTGAAGAATATTCCCATTTACTTGTATATTACATTGTGGTATTTCGTTCTTCCTAATGACGACCATAATCTGTGTCTTTTTACAATTTAATTCTAACCCTAGTTGTTCACTGTGTGTAACAATCGCATCTACTAAATTTTGCAGGTCCTGTTCATTGTCTGCAATCAAGACTGTATCATCTGCATATCTAATGTTATTGATGCATCGTCCCCCAATGTTGGTATAATACGGCAACCTAAATCATAGAGGCTAGGTAGAAGGAAAAGAACTGTATATTTTGGAGGGGAAATAATATCAAGTAATCGGTTCTTGTATTAACGCGATCTTGAAATAATCGGGGAATTTAACGTCACGAGTACGCTTAATATCCCGATCATGTTTTGTGTGGTCCTGAAGCCATTATTCGATGAGCCTTTCTGCAAGTTGAATCAAAATTACTTAAAAAAAATAGTCGGCCTTTATGTGACTTGTGATTGTTTCATTCAGGATTTAGGTGCATCCACAGAAAAAAATGCATTCATGGAAGAAACATGTAACATGTTGTAAAAATGACTACATATCTGTTTGTCTTGCATTTGACTGAATAACGGCGAGACATTTGTTCGGCTGTGTCGACTCAACCCTTCGTGTGATTGTAGTCAAGGATCATCAATGTTTTTTTTGTTTTTTTTGGAATCAGAACTTTTATCTACATCTTGCTGATCATGCATTGTACTAAGAAGTGCAACCACGTTCCCTGTCTTTGGACAATAGGAAGTCAGTGCTGTACCATTATTAAAAGCAAATTTTGTGGAAAATTGAACAGGATCTTTTCCTGAAATTAGCTCTTTTGGAAGTTCAATTCTGTTTTTTTTCTTATGCTTTATAAAATTGTAAGCTGTTCCCCCTTCAATTTCAAAGCCAATTTCATGCTTGCAAAAAGTTGTTGCAAGTAATATTTCTTCCACTATTTTCCAAGCCGTTCACCATGTCCAGTACAACTCTTTCTCCTTGATCACAACAACACCACATTTTAATGCCATATTTTCCAGGTTTTGATGGAATGTATTGCTTGAAAGTGCATCTTCCTCTAAACGTAACTAACTGCTCATGAATTGTTACATTGCATGATGGAACATAGCAGTCCTGTAGATATTTCGCCCAATTCTTGAATACTTGCTTTATTGGCTCAAATTTATAATTTCTTTCATGTTGTCGTCTCTGTTGGACATTACCAAATCGTTGACAGCTAGAAATCGCAGTATATCTATTTTGTTGCATTGCCTTTGAAAATGTTGCAGGTCCATGCTCTTTACTTTAAATTTGACAAATAGCTTCATGTTTTGATTTATATACACCAGCCAAAATCAAAACTCCAAAAACATGCTGCAGTTCAAGTATCTAAAAAGTGTTCCATATGTCCTGAAACACATTAATTTCTTCTTGATTTGTCCATTTCAGTATGCCATCTGTCCCACTTTTTGTCATAAATAATTGAATCGTTGAAATTATCGAGTCAGTGTTTCTTTATGCATGTCGAGTTGAGCCATGATTTTGTGTGAAAGCATTTTTGGCAAGACCATTAAAAGTACTGTTGTCTTCTTTTATGAATTAAGTTTTGCCCACCTGATGAAATAAATGTGTTATGAAGTAATCAAGTTTCATATCAATTAAGACTGAAAATATACTTATTTTGAATAGAAAATACATTAGGGTCCAGTCGGACCCCACTAGTAACAAGTGTAAAAACGTATGATAGTACATGCAATTTTCATGCGACTTAAAAAAATATTTTATCATGTTTTCAGCGAATATATTGCTGGCAATGTCATAAAATATAAAACATATTAAAGCAAATTTAAGAAAAGTAGAGACAGGGAAAGTTGACACTCGGGTCCAGTTGGGCTCAATGGTTAAGAAGCAAGAGATGAAAATTTTAAAAAAAAAAGAAATGAGATAAGCTATCAAACTAATCTAGATGATATCCCAGTAGAAACTAAAACAGAACAGCGCAACTGAATTACTGCACAAATTAAGCAGCATAGTCTTCGGGTAACGTAGAAGGACCATTTATTACAGTGGTTCTCAACCTTTTTTGGTCCATTCCCCCCTTCACCATATTTTTAGGACGTCATTCCCCCCCCCCCTCACCATATTTTTAGGACGTCATTCCCCCCCCCCCATTACCAAACTTTTAGAACGTCATTCCCCCCCCCTTTTCGTATTTCCTCCCTAAAAATTTCCCCCTGCCCCTACACAGTATATGTAATAATTGAAGCTAAATTTAATAGCACATACTAAAACAAGTCTAGACATCTACATAAAATGTAATTTGCGGGTCTACTTACGTTATAAAATGAATTTCAGAAGGGTGATACGTACAGAAGTGTAAAGTATGAAGGGAAAAACAAGATCAAGTAATCGGTTCTTGTATTAACGCGATCTTGAAATAATCTTCATTCCCCCCCCCTGGAAACCCCAAAATTCCCCCCTGGGGGGGGGGGGGGAAATTCCCCACCGGTTGAGAACCACTGATTTATTATAATACAAGTCACCGGTGTTATCGAACCTGAAGACAAAAAAATCAGCCCGGGACTAACTGGAATCACAATAGACGTTTTAGAAGAACCGAGCGAATGTGAAGTAGAAATATCAACTAAAATGTTGAATGATAGTTACAACAGTGGATAAATCCCCAATGATCTGCTGACATATGTATGTATAGCTCTACCAACAAAAACATGAGCAATTAAATGCAAAGATAT